>JAGFZM010000082.1:229552-247058 GCA_017657215.1 Limnothrissa miodon | reverse complement strand
CTCTCTCTCCTTCCACCAACCTCTGGCAGTTGGGTTGGCCCCTTGAGTCGTGGTTCTGCCCAAGGTTTCTTCCTCAGAGGGAGTTTTTCCTTGCCCCTGTTGCTCTTGGGTGCCCCTTGTTAATGATTGGGAGTAGTAGTTATGACATTACTGTTGCCTCTCCACTCTTACTTCATACTGTAGGCCATTCCCATTTCTCTACACTATCTCTTTACCTCATTCTTCACCCTCTCTCTTTAATGCACAATAGACAGACAACACCTACATTTCACTACATTTTTTATCTTTAAAAAAAGTATGTGACAATAAATATCCTTGAATCCTTGAATCCTTGAGGCATGCAGAAGTGTCTCTGAGCGTGACTTGTGTGAAATGCAACATGCTGTCAGATGGCTCACACTCTGATGACAGGAAGGAAGGAGGAGGGTGGCCCCACCAGACATGTGAGTTCTCTTTGCCTGTGACATACCAGTGTGCATTTACCAGTTAGTCTCTAATTACACTGGCACATGACACGGATGATTGTGGTATTTAAAGCAGGGCTAAGCAATGTTCTGTTTTTTTCTCTCATGAGCACCCTTTAAAGACCGCTGTATTGCATTGTATTGCACTGCATTCTATTGGAGGCGGACCGCTGCTGTTGCAAATGCTGCATCTACCGTTGTAGGCCACAGTTGTGCAATCTACACCGTTCGTTCGCCGTGTAATGACTCATGTTAGCATCCTAAACAGTATGAAACGGATTCATTAACTGAAAAATGTTGCTTAGTGGGCCTTTAATCACATGTGAAAGTAACATATATTTGCATGCATGAGATCCTGTGAAAAGGAAATGGCTCTGCGTCCGTGCAAGCCTCAAGGGTGCCGTGTTTGCATCATTGCATTCACCTCAAAATGGTTAGGGAGCATGATGGACAGTATGTTTTGCCTGAATTCCCTGACTGGATGCATGTGACATTACTCTTGGGTGGGCGCACCACTGGTCAGCCAGGGGTAATTGCGTGACCTTGGCTCGCTGGGAGCAGGAGGGCTGTAAATTTGGACAGAAATGTCAACAGCCCCCCAAGATGGATTTCCGTCACGCCTGGAGCCCCATACGCTTCATGCAGTCGTCCATCCTGAGGCCATGATAAAACCGATGCACAGCGTTACAGCTTGAATCATACACACACACACACACACACACACACAATCACACACAACACACACACACAAACAGGCATGCACACATACACATGAACATTAATTTTATCTCCAGCTCGCTTGCATGATCTTGCATGCACAACTTGGCGTTCAGTATGGTAAGAGTTATAGGAGTCATAATGCTTCAGTAAGTTTTTGATTGTAACCACTGCTACTTTGAAACTACTCTACCTCTAAATTTGGCAGGACCACGTCACTGAAACACCTAGCATCACATTTATTTAGTACCACATTTATTTAATGAACACGAAAACATTTAAAAAACATTCATGACTGTGAAGGTAAGAATGACAAAGATGACTGAGATGGAAAAAAAAATGATTCAGAAAAGCTCAACATCAAGGTTTTAACATGATCCTTTTTTCTGAAGCCTTCTCATTTCTACAGTGGTTTGGAGGTGACATCGAAAAAAAACAAAGGTAAAAAAAAACAAAAAACTGCCAGATCTTGAGTTTGTTTTGCGAGATCTTGATTTTCTTTTGCGAGATCTTGAGTTAATTTCATGAGATCTCAAGTTTATCTTAACCTCAAGTTTATCTTAACCTTTTTTTTTTTTTTTTCAGTTTTTGGGCTTTGTAGCCTACAGTATGTGTAGCAGAGCGGTATGGCTAGAAAGGGAAGCTACGGTAGCCAGACTACGCCACCCTGGGGCCTAATGCCTCAGGGAATGTTAAAGGGGATTGTTAAGCCTTGAAGTACTTTAAGCACAGGTTCCCATCTTACGAAAGGGGGCAAGAATTTAGAAAACAAATGAAACGTCTACTTAACCCAAAACAGACACAAAACTGACAAAATAAAATATTTATTAATACATGAAACATAGAACAGGCAGAGCTTACTTGGGAAGGGGCAGACTAGAAAGGAGGGTGGACAACACCCTATATGAAAATGGTCAAAAACACCAAGCAACACCCACAGCAAGCAGCACTCAGTTAACCAAACCATTCAGCACACAAACCCACCACAAGATAACTAGGCCCCACGCAAGAATCCCAGCCTGCTGTTAAAAAAATAATTAAACAAAAACAGAAAGCAATGGAAAAACTTAACAAAGACAGAACAATGCAAAGAAAGCAAAGACAAAGACAAATAAAACGCAAGACAAGACAGCAGCACGACCCACGTCAACTGGCCCAAAGCAGGGAGCCGGCCGCCTACCTAAGGGACACAAGACATACATTATAAAACCCACTAGAGACAACAACGGCAAGTAGTACAAACATACATTACCTACGCCTGTAGGTGGGTGAGGTGCACCACACTGCTCATGCCTCAGGGCTAACAAGGGTGGGGCACCCAGCCTGAGTGTTACAACAAAGAACAGACGATACTTACTACATAAACAAAAAGACAAGAGTGGATGCAGAAGGCTACTACATACCTGCCATACAGGCCTGCATGTCTCCCCACACACACACACACACAGCAGAGCCTGCACTGTTGCTGGGCCTCTGGTTAAATAGCTACTGGGAGCTTGTTAACCAATTGGCCCCATCCCCAATTAACTGCCACAGGTGACGGGGTGAGCCAGAAGCCAAGCAGGCATGTTCTACCTGCTACATATGCCCTATGGCCTATGCCTTGCCTATTATGTAGCCTATACACAACAAAAGGACCATAGTAAGGATTGTTGCCTGTGCTGCACCTTCCCTCGCTACGGTCACTCTATTCTATATGAATTTCCATACAGTTGATCAAGAAATACAGAGCATGGCAGAACAGCTAGTCACTCTATTCTATATAAATTTCCGTACCGTTATGATCAAGAAATTCATTAAGCAGAGCCAGGAAAAGATCATTTAACAACTACCTCTAGCAGAATCGGAATTAGTGCTTCAGTTTTCTCTGGCTTCTCTGGCCAGTGGTCAATTCTTGAACTGGCAAACAAAGTTGTGACGGTGGCCTTTTGAGAAGTAACTCCTTTGTGTGAGGAGTATTGCAGCTGATTTCGGATGAACTTGACAAGCATTGGAGACACAACTATCTCCTCAGTCAAAGACATTTAAAGAGAATTTTGGCAGAAATGGGATTTAATCGACAGAAATATTCTGACCTGGGGGAGCTTGTCAAGTTCATCCGAAATCAGCTGCAATACTCCGGGCAGTTGCACGGCTGTCGTTGGATGTACACAAAATGTAGGGAATATTGTCTACGTGTGAGGAAAAAGGATGTGTGGCTGGTGTTGAGGGAGCTGGTCCCCATGGGCGTTAAGTTAAGAAAGGCAGGGCATCGCACACGAAGGAGGTACTCCAAATATTCCTGTCGATTGAGTCCCATTTCTGCCACATTTCTCTTTAAATGTCTTAGACTGATGAGATAGTTGTGTCTCCTAGCCAGTGCTACCCGAATATCTTTGTAATGAAGCCCAAGTTTTAAATAAAACTCAATAAACCTCTCCATTTCTTGAATCTTAAATCACTGTCCTGATGCGACTTTTCATCAGACAGAGGAAAGCCGTTGCTTGGCAACCACTGTCACAATTTGCGCTTGTGTGTCCAGCTATCTTTATCATTTAGCCTACTATTTTAACTATTTATACTATTTATTTTTTTTTACTATTTATTATTTTATCGTCGATCACTGACACAACTATGTCATCATCGCCAAGTGATGATACACTACTAAAAAAAGCCACCAAAAAGATTGCCTACCTGATGGAAGATATCCGTAGACTCTCTGAAGAGCTTCGGAAGAAGGAAGCACTTCTCTCCGACTACTCTGAACAACTCCGTGAGAAAGACAAAATGGTATCCAGCTTTTCGAACCTGGCTGTTGATCAATCAAAGAAGATCTCCTCGCTCACTGCAGCCATCCAGGACACTGTCCTTTGGGATCCGGCATACAGCCAAACGCCCATGTCCTCCATACCTGGCTCTCAGCCATGGACAAAGATCTCGACCTATGGCGCTAAAAAGCGATCCCGGGGAAATGTTGGCCTACCTCCCCTCTGCCTCTCAAACCGGTACACTGCCCTTTCCGCCATCGACCATCAAGGCATCCAGTCAGACACTAACGTTACCACGATCGACGACGGCCCGGTGTCTCCATCGACCTCCATTGCCTCCGGTGGAGTAGTTACTGCTGCTGCACCCGGTGCTCGACCCCTGAACACCATGGTAACGCTACCTCCACTGCCTGCTGCAACGGATGGCCCAACTCCCCCGTCGACTGCCCAGCGGGCTTCTCCACCAGCCCCTGCCAGTCAGACGTTGAGGAACATCGCAGGAGGGGATATTCCTGCTGCTGTCAGCCGAACATCGAGGACTGTCTCCTGTGCTGCTGATGAATGCGCTGCTATGCGGCTGGCCCAGCAGCCGGCGGTCCAAGGTGGGTCCTCTGTCCGACAGCCATCGGTCCATGATGGCGGGTCCTCCTCTGGTGGTGGGTCCTCTGCTGCCCGACGCAGGCTGCTCAGGAACGCGGTGGCAAGGCGCTCAGGAGCGCTCTCTCAGGTGGACGCCGCTGAAAGTCGCCCTTCAGACTCTCCTCGAGATGGATCGGCTGCTGTCAGCAGTGGTTGCCGGGTGAGGCAGCCCTCATCATGCCACCCCTCGGCGCTCTCTCGGCCACGTCCGCTCTTCCCTATCAACACCCTCATCATCGGTGATTCCATAACTAGGAACATCAGATTTTTTGATTCTACCACTCACTGTGTTCCAGGAGCCAACATCAAGGATATTCACGAAATTTTATGTGAGTTGCTGCCCTCTTTGGCTTCCTCCATCACTAGAATTATTGTCCATGTGGGGTTAAATGACACTGTTCAACGTGAGTCGGAATTAATGAAACGGGACTTTCTTGCTCTCATGGGACTCCTTGAGCAAAGTGGGAAGTCAATTTTTATCTCAGGCCCTATACCAACTGTTAGACGCGGCGATGAACGCTTTAGCCGACTTCTTGGCCTGAACAACTGGCTGCAGTATACCTGCAGAGAGCAAGGTATCAGTTTTATTGATAATTTTAACGTGTTTTGGCACAAGGAAACTCTTTTTAAACCCGACGGAATTCACCCAAACCACATGGGCGCCCGCTTGCTTGCTTCAAACATTTCATACGTTGTTCAGCTCACCCCACGCTCCACCAGAGACGATTGACTAAATAAAACAGGAAAACTCCCTGCTTCAAGCACCCGCCTTCATCAGGCCCAACACGCAGCCCATAGCGGTAGCGCCCCCTGCTGTTCCCTCCAGCCACCACCCATGCTCTGCTCCTTGGATTCTAGGACAAGTGCTCCTAAAACAATAATAAGCCACAGAACAAATTGCAGACGCCATGCTCATGGGGCCATCGTGGCGAATCTTAGACCTGTCCCCAAAAAAAATATAGAAGTGAGCAGGACCCCTGAACCTACCTTGGTTTCCCTTGCCCTCCTGAACATCAGATCTCTTTTAAAAAAGACATTTTTAGTTAATGAGCTTATTTGCACACATAAACTGGATTTTCTTCTTTTAACCAAAACTTGGCTGGACCAAGCCACAAATGCTACTATCCTTATTGAGTCTGCCCCCCCTAACTTTAACTTCATGAGTGAATCGCGCATGGAAGGCAAAGGGGGAGGAATAGCAAAAATATTCAGAGACACTTTCCAGTGCAAAAAGACATCCCTGGGCGATTTTACATCATTTGAGTACTTAAGTGGACTTATAAAGTGCTCTCCTGACATCCTGCTGCTGACTGTTTACAGACCGCCCAAGCTCTCTGTCAAATCATTTTTTAATGAATTTTGTGAACTGCTATCAGCTGTCTGCTTAGACTATGATTGCATTATCATATCTGGAGATTTTAATTTGCACATTGATAACACTGAAAATACAAACACCAAAGAATTCATGCATCTGTTAGATACTTTTGATCTAACACAACATGTTAAAGGGCCAACTCACTCTCAAGGTCATACACTAGATCTTGTTATAACTAAAGGTCTTCATGTCTCCACCATTGTAGTGGATCTGGCACTATCTGATCATTATTGCATTTTCTTTGATGTCAAATTATCCCCTAATCTATGCACCAGATCCCTGGCTACTGAAAGGAGGACTATAAATGAAAATACGGCCAGACTCTTTGAACATGCCTTATCACAAGCACTCTCACAGGCCCCAAGTCAACTTTCTGACTCTGCTGATGACCTGTTGACCAATTTTAATGCCAGAATGACACACATTATGGACAATATTGCACCATTAAAGCTTAAAAGAATTGTGGATAATAAGAAAACCCCATGGAAACAAAATCCAACAGTTAAACACCTCAAAAGAGAGTGTAGGAAGGCAGAAAGAAAATGGCGCAAAACCAACCTCCATATCCACTATCAAGTATATAAAGGAACGTTAAAAAACTATAATCTTGAAATCTGTAAGGCAAGGCAATCATTTTTCTCTGAAATTATAAACAGGAATTTGAACAATGCTAGTGTGCTCTTCTCCACAGTTGAAAAGTTAACAAACCCCAAATCACAAATAGCACCTGAGTTTCTCACAACTGACAAATGCAACGAGTTTGCATGCTTTTTTAGAAGTAAGATTAATAACATCAGAATAAATATTACAACACAGTTGCAGACAGCCCAACAACCAGAGCCTATATCACCAAAGAGTATATCATGCTGTATGTCAACATTCAACTCCATTGATTACGATGTACTGGTGAAAACCGTCCAAGACCTCAGTTCTTCCACATGTGAAATGGACATTTTGCCAACCAGCTTCTTGAAATCTGTCCTCCACCTTGTAGCACCAGATCTGCTCCAGATTATAAATGCTTCTTTGGAGAATGGCATTTTCCCCAAGTTATTAAAACTAGCAGTAGTAAAACCACTACTGAAAAAGAATACCCTGGATCAGTCAGCTCTTAACAACTATAGGCCAATATCCAATCTGCCATTTGTTGGGAAGATCATTGAAAAGATAGTTTTCAATCAACTAACTGTGTTTTTGTCCTCAAAAAATTGTCTTGATATATTTCAGTCTGGCTTTAGAGCCTATCACAGTACTGAGACTGCCCTCATTAAGGTTGTGAATGACATCCGTCTAAATACTGATGCAGGACAAACATCTGTTCTGGTGCTACTGGATCTCAGTGCTGCCTTCGACACTGTTGATCATGGCATACTACTACACCGGCTGGAACATTGGGTTGGTTTTACTGGTATAGGGATTAAGTGGCTAAAATCCTACTTAGAAGATAGAAGCTTCCTCGTTGCCATGGGCACCCATGCTTCAACACCAATGCCCCTGACCTGTGGAGTCCCCCAGGGGTCTATACTTGGACCTTTACTATTCAACCTGTATATGCTCCCACTTGGTCAGATTATCACTAACTACTCAATTTCTTACCATAGCTATGCTGATGACACCCAAATCTACATTTCATTGTCCCCTGATGACCATACCCCCCTTGAAGGTCTCTATCATTGTATTGAACAGATAAATGACTGGATGTCCTTTAATTTTCTGCAGCTAAACAAAGACAAGACTGAGGTGATTATATTTGGAAACAAGAAGAAAAGAGCAAAGGTGGCCACTGGGCTCAATGCAAAGGGGTTCACAGCCAAAGAGACCGTTAAAAACCTTGGAGTCATCATTGATAGTGACCTTAACTTCAGCAGTCATATCAAATCAATCACTAAATCAGCATACTATCATTTAAAAAACATCTCTAAGCTGAGAGACCTAATGTCAAGTAAGGACCTTGAAAAACTCATTCATGCTTTTATCTCTAGCAGAGTTGACTACTGCAATGGCCTGTTAACAGGCCTACCCAAAAAGACCATTAAGCCCCTTCAACTCATTCAAAATGCAGCTGCTAGGGTCCTTACAAGAACAAAAAGAACTGACCATATTACTCCAATTTTAAAATCCCTGCACTGGCTTCCTGTGAGTTTTAGAATTGATTTTAAAGCACTGTTACTTTTATTTAAATCTATGAATGGCAAAGGCCCTGTTTATATTTTAGACATGTGTCAGAAATGTACTCCACTGAGGTCTCTAAGATCTGTGGAAAAGAATCTGTTGATCAGACCCACTGTCAGAACAAAAATTGGTGAAGCAGCCTTTTCTTATTATGCTGTGCAGCTATGGAACCAACTTCCAGAAAATATAAAAAATGCACCTACCGTTGACAGTTTTAAATCAAGACTTAAGACCAAATTATTTTCTGATGCTTATTCCTAATGCCACCTGATTTTAATTATTTATCTGTTTTGGTTTTATGATTAATTTTCTCTTGATGTTAATTTTATGTTCATTTTTACCTGATTGTAATTATTTATCTATTGTGGTTTTATTATTAACTTTCTTTTAATGTTCATTTTTTTACAAATATTTTAATTTTTTGCATTTTTTATTTATTTTCTGTTAATGTTCATTTTACTATTTATTTTCTTAAATGATCATTTTACTTCATATATTTTATATTTCCTCTCCTCTTTTTTCATCTATTTTGTTCATCTTTTTATTATCAATTTTCTTTTAAATTCTCTGAAAAAAATTTTTTTTTTCATCTATTTTATTCATCTTTTTAATATCAATTTTCTTTTAAAATCTCATGAATGTTCATTTTATTATTTATTTTCTTTAATGATCATTTTACTTCATATATTTTATATTTCCTCTCCTTTTTTTTTCTTCATCTATTTTATTCATCTTTGTATTATCAATTTTCTTTTAAATTCTCATTTTTAACACACACGTTTGTTGCCTTGTATTGTATTTTGTTTTGGTCTCTGTACAGCACATTGAGTTGCCACTGTGTATGAAATGCGCTTTATAAATAAAATTGCCTTGCCTTCATGTCACCTCCGAGCCACCATAGCCTACATTTCACTATTTTTTCGATTTATTAGCTGCTTTAGCAAAATGAGTAGCTCACTTAAAGAGCATTCTAGTGAATAAGGTTGAGCACAGGGTAGAACTGACAACATAAAAAAAAAAATAGGGATTATTATTTTGCACCCCAACACATAAACAGACACAGTCTGGTTTAATGCTACAGTTGAAATTGAAATTGGAGTTTGAACTATGTAGCCTAATGTCTAATGGTGATAGGATGATAAGGACTCTCTCTCTCTCCACCTCAGTCACCTCATATCATATCATATCTTGTTTGAGCGGTGATTTCTTTATTTTTGTCCTTCTAGCTGGATTGACATTCTTTTGAGCTGTGGCCTGCACACATACCAAGGTAAATAAAGAAAAAGAAAAGAACTATTGAATGAGTCTTTGATTCCACAGTGTAGGTCACTATTTCTATTGTGGTTTAGACATTTTATTGTTCTGGATTTTTATCCTCTGTTGTGCTAAAAGGCTTATGGCCCTATTGCTCTTTGGGATTTTACTTATACAGTGACACTTTTACCCATTTACAGAAATATTTCTTTTACAATTTCAATAAACTGGCTTCTACCTTATTTGACTTGATAATAACCTTCAAACTGCAAACTATTCAGGTATTTTACAGACTACAAGCAAGCGCTGTACAGTTTGGCTTAGTCTCTGGAAGATGTCCATCTGGTGAAGAGTTTTTTGTGAACTTGAAAGCACAAAGTAAAAATGAGAGATAAAAGTTCAAGTTAAGACAAGTTATGGTGAAATGTTTAAAGTGAAAGTTAAATGAAATATTATTTTTATGTTTTTTTTTTTGTTATATTTTCTGCATGTCCCAATGTCATGAAAAGTTCCATTTCAAGACCATCAAGATCTTTTGTGATGGACTTACAGTAACACGTTTATAAAATGTATAATCAGTCCAACTCTAGTTGGATTGTTTTGGCATCATTTATTGCTGAACTGAAATTGAGATTTTTGCATGTGTTTATGTGTGTTTGCGTGTTACAGTGGTAAGGAGCATGACACATCTCAGTGCATGTGCACCTCCCTCATCTATGCTTGCTGAGAGCTGTAACCTCACCCTTCCACCCTCCCACCCCACCCTCTGTGGTAGCCTAGCGCTGTTGCTCCAGCCCCTTCTCTCTCATATGCCTGTCACCGAACTGGATCCTTGTGGGCTTGCTGCGGACACAACCCTGTTAGTGCGCCAATCAATACTCCCAGGTTCCAGCGCCAGAGGCCTAGTTGTCCCAGCTGCAGCTCTGTGAGGAGATAACAAGACCTGTATCTCTGACCATCATCAATACTGCCGTCTTCCCCAATACGGCCAACTCTTTCCCATAAAACGAATCAAAATGTCTATCTTTTTTGCGCTCTCTCTCCCTCTTTCTTCAAAAGCATGCTGAGCTCTTAACTTGATTTTGATTCTTTCCAGTGGTGGACAGGCCGCTAGAGGGCTTATGTTCACATGAGGGATTTTTAAACTGAGATTGTGTGGACAGATAAAGCAGCCGAGGTTAAATACATGTGCACATACATAAATAGCTGATAGAATGAGAATGTGTGTGTGTGTACGTGTGTGAGAGAGCCAGTGCAAGAGAGTGAGGGAGAGAAGGGTGGTGGATGGGGTGGGGGTGGGTGGGGGGGCGTGTGCATTGCATTGTTTTGCAAAGAGTCAGATGCTGGGCAGACCCTTAGCAGAGATGGGAGGCAAGCCCATAAAATGACTTCATCAATACTGTTGATAATGGCTGGGAATCTCCAGCCAGTCCCTCCGGTGCTGAAAACTATCAGCAATTACCCTTGAGCAACAATGATGATCACCCTAAATCCACAAACCAATTTGCATTCACACAAAGGCACCGAGCCCGTTGCATAGATTGTGTCTTAAAAGCGCTCAAGGCTTAAATCACTTTGCCCACACACCCCTCCCTGCTTCCCTTTCCTCCCTCTCTCTCTCTCTCCGTCTCTCTCACTCCCTTCATCGTAAGAAGTTACTCCTTTAGCCAATACTGTAGCCCATTGTTTGCCCCCCCCCCCCCCCCAATCTCTCCTTTGCTTCACACTGTACTAATGAGGATGCTTTCCCAACGGGTCGGCCCTTTCCTCTTCACTGTCTCCCTGGAGTATGGAAATATACGACTTCCAAAGCCAAGCTTAATGGATGCCTCTGCTTTAAGAGGAGCGGGAGACAGGGATTTAGACAAGAAGTGGATCGGTGGGAAGGACAGCAGGGACAGAGTATAAAGCTGATGTGTGTATGGGAAAATACAGAAGAACTGTACACTTCCTAACTGACCTGAATCATATTTCTCCAGCCTGAAACTGCTTGGGCTGTATTCAAAGGTGCCACTGGATAAGAGAACGCACATGGCTTTGGAAGGAAAGGTGCATAGTGGAGTATAAATGTTCCCATTCCTCTCGTGCATGGACAGAAGAAGACAAAGTTAGCCATGATGGAAATAAAGAGCTTTATAATGACTTAGACAAGATATAAAACAGAGGAGGTCACTATGTGTCTAGGAAATTAAGTATTTCAGTGGCTACCAATCCAGCAATAGGCACTAAAGCCACAAATCATGTAGTGCACTTTACTTTTGAAAACTAACATCTGTTGCTATGGAGACATTGTTAAATTTACCAACTGCCCCCCTCTTTTCTCTCTCTCTCTCTGATTCGTTCTGCCTCTAGCTTGATTCCTCTGTCCTTTAGGAAAATCGTTAGCTTAAAAAATGGTCTGTGCATTCACAATTACTCTGTTTGTCATGTTTTACAGGCAAGTGCTTGCTTGAGTCAACTGAGTCCTACAGCATGGCTATACATCAACTGGCCATGGACGTTGTCCTCAGAAGGTATGGTGTGTCACTGCCATCTGCTGGTTATGAATGGAAGTGTCCATCTAACAAGCACCACAAGATGTGTCCAAAAGACTGAAATGTTGCTATTTTTATCCCGAAGAAGCTCTCCTGGAGAACAGAAGCATCTCACCATGATGAACAAATGCAAAGTATTAAACACAACATGCCCCATTCTAACATGCCCACTTCTAAAGCCATGGGGCGATATTGAATCCATTTTCCTAAAAATGCACTTTTTGAGATGTGAAAAATGTGGTTACCACAATGAACTGTGGTTAGTGGATGAAGTAGCCATTACTCCCATTCAGACTAAAATAGAAGCTCCCACCATTTTCACAAAGTACAATACAGCCATCCATCGAGAGTTCTCAGCCTCATTCGCCAATCCATTAGCCCACAACAGTAAATCACTGTTCATTTGTTTCAAGCACCTGGAAGTGAGCAAGGCATGTAGAATATAGGAGACCCCACAGTTCATGAAAGGGGAATAGATGATGAGTCAATGAGAGAACAGGGCATTTTCTTCAGCCATTTAACATGATTGACCCTGTATGTCATAACAATCTTTTTCTATTCCATTACTTTTTTTCACAAATGTCATCAATTCCACATTTAACCCTAGAAAGGAATCAATTAGCCATACACCACAATAATTCAGTTGATTCATGTTTAAAATCCTATAGTAACCTCACCTCAAAATGGTAACAAGTGATGTAGAACAAATAATGCATTCAGTCAACATTACACACTACCTAATTGACAGCCTTTTGGTCATGATACCACAGGCAGCAAATAGAGACCAAACTGAAACAGTTATGCTAACACAAATAGAACACAAAATGAACAAGTAACTTTTGTGAATATACTGATAGCTGTATTAAAGGAAAATTCCGGAGCCGTTCAACCCTTGCCTTGGAAGTGCACTGCTGTTATTAGGAAAACTCCACATTCCACAAATTATGTTGTGCCAATTTTTCACCACCAACAGTTGCCACCTTGAACAATAAGCAAACAAATGCCCTGGAATTCTCCTTTAAATGTATCTATATAACATTTACAAAAACAGAAAGCATTTTAAACCTTGTTTGTGGCTTTGTCATGTCAAGAATGACAAATATTCTGTGGCTATCTGTAGGCTTGGTCTTTCCTTTGAGAGAATACTAAGGTGAAAATCAGACAATTTTTTCAAGCATATTTCTGTGCCTATCTATCTACCTGTGACCCAGAAACAACTATTGGGCTTGGTCATTTTTCTTAAGTATGAGTTCCTTTGATATACACTGAAGACCACATGAATATTTCAGCTCAAATGCCAACACATCCAGGGAGGTTTGGAGATAGGAGATGGAAAGAAGAGGTGGAGAGAAGAAAGTAATTGGAAAGCTAAGGAGTGGGTGGTTAAATAGACTTGGGGGAGGGGAGGGGTGAAGCTGAAGGGGAGTGGGTGGGTGGGTAAGTGGTTGGATGTGGGGGTGGTAGTGATAAAACTTGTTTGAAATTTGGATCAAATATCTCTTGGTCATACATCACAGGAAGGGGAGGTCGCCATACAGTATTAATCCAAAAGATTTAAATACAATTTCATGAAAGTGTTAAGATTATGCCACATCAAATTCACTATTCAACAAAATAGACCTCTAATAAATTATCTGCCCGTAAAGTCTGCCAGTTACTTACCCAGTTCATATTATTTTAGCTAGTTCTATTATTTTATTATTCTAGGTAGTTTCTTATTCTCTGAAGTTCTCTGCTGACCTAAATTCCATAATTCCGCAAGCTGACTGCATCCTTTGAGATAATGCTCTGTTCAGCAGTCGATTTGCTTGCCTTAATTTGGGCCCCGTCCTTTTCTAGATAATTCAGATTTTACGTGGTCAGCAGGAGGCTGAATGAACCTGACCAAACCTCTGTCTCATCCTGTTATATGTTGGCCTCAGCCAACCTGCCAGGCAGCCAAGCAAAGAACCCTCCCACTGCTCCTACCCAGCATCATCCATGCTGTTCAAAAGGAAAACTGGGGGGAGCAACACTGTTAGAAGCTCCCAAATGATAATGCATACACACCAGGTGAACTTTATTTGCAGAGCCTACCTACATAGCCTAGTTTACATGTGTTCTTTTGGAATGTTTTTGAATTTTTGTCATTTAGGAATGCTTCTTTAATCCAACAAATGGTCCACAATCAAAGAGTTACTCAAAGGTAAAATGGATTGACATCAATAATTATTTGCTAAAAAGCAAGCTAGATAAGCTCTGTTACAAGTTCTTAAACATATGTAGTATCTTCAGTATTATTGTCTAGTTTCTTTCATGTAAATGAAGCAAATTGTCCTTTGTGTGTGTTCCATTAGCCTGATGGTAGAAAATGAGAGACTTTTCAGCACCATGGACAGTGTACCCTAATGTCAAAAGCAATGTACAATACCTGGTACTATTATACTGCAGTGCTACAAAATCCAACTATACACAAACCCTCCAATCATGGAATGAAGTTAGCCTAACGTTTTATCACAAAAACACACTTGTGGTGCTTTTTTCCTTTTGGTCTCCAGCTTGATGTTTTGTTGCCCCAGACCAGCTGTGAGGATTGTAGGCTTCCAACTACACTAAGCTCTACCACAGACAGTTGATCAGATTTTGTCTTTCAGGTGATTCAGGTGAACTTGAAAAACGAAAATCAGGCTATGTAAGGTGTGAGTGGTGTCTCATTCATTCTATTACAATTTAGATTACTATTAAAAAACTCAAAGTAGTGTTGTAAAGCGCAATAAGATAATTAGTCCACATCAAGGCATATTGTATTGTAATGAGCAGGCTGCACATGGAATAGGGTTTACAGGCATATTGACAAGTGGGAGGAGCTAGTAGCCTCTCTCTTCTTTGAACTTGACTAAACCCCACTCAACAAGGGCCAGGGTGCTCACTGGACTGTGGCTAGAGCTTGAAAGGCAGGCAATGATCATCACAGGTTCACCTCCTTTCAAAGCACCTGTTTTGTGCATGTAACAGCATCCATTTGAACCCACGTGACCTATACGTTTCACCAGCAGCCTTTTTAAACAGCCAGGACAACCTGTCTTGAGTTGCGTCATCCAACCTTGATTGATTATGGAACGTGACTGTTGCAGCATCCGGTCAAATTGTACATTTTTGCCAGCAGTTTATCAATAGATTAATGACACTATTCCTCCTACATCTGTCTCTACAGGCACAGGCTGTGTGTAAGTGTGGCTAAATGTGTTTGAGCCTACCAGCGCTACTCCAAAAGTGGCAGGCGCCATTGGCACCGACTTCACGTCGGCTTTTTTTTTGGGGGGGGGGGGGGGGGCACAATGTTGTTTCCTCACCCCCGTACACAAGCCTATTCTAGTGCAAAATGTGTCATATTTACAACACATAGGATAAGTCTTTGTGACTTTACCATGTAACGTTTCAGAGGGCGGTGTTCGGATGTATCGCGGACTTGTAGCCTAGGTTTATAGGTTCTAGTTTGAAATCAGCCTAGATTTTTTGTGTGTTGTGTTTTGTAAAATTGTGAAGACGTTTGCTGTAGCCTATAATGAATAAAGTGTGCTTCAAAATAATACAGACTAATATAATACAAAATATATACAAACAAATATTGCAGTGCATGCATGGGAAGATGTAGCTTCTTGAGCCATGCACAGCTGTCAACCTGTTATTATTAGTATAGTGCTGGAGAATAATCAAACTTCCGTGGATTTTTTTTTTGCATAATTGACCTATGGCTAAACCACGCCCCTTCCACTCACTCGGACAAACAATCAACATTCGGTAACGGCGCTATGGCAGCTGTCACTGTGGCTGACATGATGATTTTTGGAGTCAGAAAGATCAAATTTCATGTCAAAGTCACCAAAAGGGTCTGACTTATTAAATGGAGGGGTAGGGGTATGTTAATGACATTGTTGTTGAAACATTTGGTATAAAACTACAACTCCAGGCAAAAGTGTGCAGGTCACAGTAAACGCGAAAAACCGCATCTCGTTGCTATCACCATCGCGGACAACAATAGCACAGCACTGTTCATGCACTGCCGGGTAAGAAATTTGATTTACTTTAAATGTATTAAATTATAATTACTTTAAATTTCTCTTCTTCTTTACAAAGACTTGCAGCTAGCTCTCCTGGTGCTACAGTATTAGTACTACATTAATCATTCAGCACAACATTGATAACATTTGTTATCTCGGTTATTTACAGATACGTTGATGAACCTAAGATCCAAAAATTAACGTTAGTATAAGAGCCCTTTGATACGATTGATAAAAGTACAAAACCTAGCATAACTATGCCAACGAACTCCCATGTAAACAAAGTGACATGATTAAGCTAACGTTAGGCTGCCGTTTTCTTATTTTAAGCCATCGCTATGGTAGACTAGCCAGGCTAACGCCGCCTAGTGGTAAGGGTTAATTTCATTAACCTACATACTAGTCAGGGAACTAACGATAAGCTTTGGTTTTCTCCGACAAGAAATCATGTCGGCGAATCAGCGAACAGATCGGGGGCTAAAGGCGATGACGTTGAACTCTAGCGCCCAATCTGAAATAGCATACGTCACGACCAAGCAGTAGACATTGGTTTCATGCCCACCGTCATGAAAACGAATGCCTATGGCTGGTTCTCAGACGCTTTGCACGAAGTGTAACAAAGTGAAAGAAAGTGAAAGCGGCTGATCATATCAGGCTTATGGTAGACATGTTAAAGATAATACATTGTTGACTTAGGACCTTAGAACAGACTTTCTCCATGTTTAACCGGTGGTCTACCGCATCATTTTATCCAGAGCAGACACTTATCTCGGTTAAGATGTGGCTTTGGAAAGGGTAAAAAATAAATACCGTTGCCCAACCTCTCGGGGTATCTTGTGTCAGAGTTGCATGTACCCCATGCACACCGTTTGACCATTTTAAACATAAAATAAAAAAATATATATTGAAAAACAAGCGAAAACTGACCACCTCCAATGCATTTGAATGGACGTGGAAGCCGAGAATGTCTGAGTGTATTGGGTTAGCTATGCGCACTGTGATTGGCTCATTGCGTTCGGGGGCGTGGTTTAGCCATAGGTCAATTGACACTTTTCTTTTACAATATGATGCTACTGTAATGGCAACTTTATAAGTCGTTATGCAAGGAATGGTTTATGTCTTTCGTTGCTGCCTCTTGACAGACACCTAGACTTAAACTAATGGATTGAACCTAAGGCTAATCGATTGTAAACATTTGTGGCATCCTGAGCTAATTTTGTGCAAACAATATTTTATAGGTTCGTAGTTTTCCTTCATATTTTGTTCTTTATATCTGTAACTTACCAGCGTAGTGCTACTCCAATTGTTCTGAATAATAACGCCTACTTTATTTATCCACACGGCTTTTATTATCACTGTATCGCATGTATATCGGTAATGCCACGGTACATAGCGAAAACAAGTGGTTGCAGCGAGAACGATTTCCATTAGATTGCGTGTTATGAGACAGCTTTATAATGCCTTAGTTATGAGAATGTAACACTTATGAAAACTAATTACCATTGAAAGACCTTATAAAACCTAAAAGGCTTAAAATGCTTAGTAAATACTGGGTTTTTAGAAC
>JAGFZM010000082.1:179057-229542 GCA_017657215.1 Limnothrissa miodon | reverse complement strand
ACACACACACACACACAATATAATACATTTTTGATGCTACAGTTATAATAACCTTATAAGAAAGGCAAGAAAGCAGTAATGCAAATTCTCAAAAATAGCAACTATTAAAGGATAATTAGAGTTGAATGTATGACCTTGTGTTGTTTGTTAAAAATCCAAATATACCTTATCTTGGGAAAAGATTTAAAGTTAATGTGTATATCAGTGAGCTTAGTGAGACAAAGCCTTTTTCTCTTTCTTTCTTTTGTGCTTTTGAGGGGAGATTGTAGCTAGACAGAAGTCATGACGTGCTGAAAGTACAAAGAGAGAGAACATGAAGAACAGAGAGGCAAGTGTGATTTAAAAAAAAAAAAACGTCTTTGAAGAAACTTCAATACCTATTTATTGTAGTCATTACAGTTGAAGGAGAAAATTGCATATGGTATTGCAAATATGTGTTCAGGCATAATAACTTGTCTTTTCTCCATATTATCGGCAAGGACTCGAAACAATGAAAAAAGTCGAGAGAACAGATTAATATGATTAAAGGCCCTGATTCTGAAGTAAAATGCAAGCTTTAGATGCAGCCTTGTGATGTCAACATAAAGAATTACTGGTGAAACTCACCATTAATAACCCCCCATCATCTTTCATATTGTATCAAAGTTTTAAGTAAATGCTTTCAGAGATTCATTACTCTCAGAATTGTATTATACTTGCTAATGGCCTTCCTCTCTAAATTCTAATGACTACTACATTATTTTACTGTTTATTCAATCTGTTTTCTCCCATCTGTGTTGACTTCCTGAGAGGGCATTGCAAGGCTCTGGTTATTGGAACTTGAGAAGTCCATTACAATATTGCATACTCCATTTTATCATTGTGTTTGCCTAGCCAATATTTCTCAACGGTGGCCCGTCATCGAGTCATTGCTCCAGGCCACAATTAGGACTATTGTGGTTAATAAACTCATGCACTGAATACAAATGTATGATTAGATGAGACATATGCGTTCCTGGGGCATCTTTTATTCATAAGGACACTGACCTCTGCTGTGAGAGCGTGGGCTGATGGCTTTGCTAGACGACTGATTGGGATTATACCTTTATGACTGTGGATGATGGCTCTGAAATATTGTTTTTGGCATGCTCACACTGGCTCATACATTTCTTCTCAGTATTGTTTCAAGCTATGAACAGAAATATTAGATGTTAATTCACGTCATTTGTACCCATGGATGTGAAAGAACAGTTTTATCAGCCCTCAGAGGCTGGTCTGAGGCATAGAAAGTTTCTCAAACAGGAAGGAATGTCAAGGTAAAAGAAATATAAAATATAATATACAGTATCTGCAGTCCGAGTACTCTTTGTTACTGTGCCATGAAGCATTTTTTTCATACACATACACACACATATGTGTCAAATGTATCAAGGTAATTAGATTAACAGGTTCATTCTGCTTTCTCTGTCTCGTCTCAGACTTGACCTTCAAAGACTCAGTCTTGACTCGGTCTCGGACAACATTAGAAGGAATAGTAGAATGACTTTGGCAAATTTGAGTTTGCTCCTCAGGCCCTAACTGTGATTCAAAATCAGGGAAAGGAGCGCTGTGGTAAGCAGTTTTGAAAAATTGGCAGAAAATTCTGCATATCGTTTCTAACAGTTTCTAATATTTTATTAGAAGGTCACAAAAAGAGGTTAAGTAGACCTCCCTCCCTTAAGAGTGCGCCATACTGTTCCTGTAAACAATTCCTAGTCTCGGTTAGTCTTTAGATCTAACAGTTGATTATTGATTGGGGTGATATTAAATTATGGTCATGAAAACTGACTTAGTTTTATGGTCTTGGTCTTCACTCGGTCTCGATTCCTGAAAGTCTTGGTCTCGACTCGGTCTTTCTTCCTCAAAGACTCGGTCTTGACTCAGTCTCGACTGCATTTGAAAACCAATGGTCTCAGTCTCGATTTGGTCTCAACCCTTCAAAGACTCGGTTTCAATATAGGCGGTCTCGTCCCCATCACACGTAAAACTGAAGACAATAAAGACTTTTGACTTCCATGCAGGGTTTGTGTTTATGGTGCCATTTTCTTTTGAGCATATATATACATGTATGAGTGTAAAATTGTTTTGAATTTCATTCAGAATAAACCTGGCTTGAGGTTAGCTGTGAATAAAGATACATGTAAAGATACATGTAAATACTTCTAAATTTGTAATGTAACATGAAATATAGATGTGATCATGTTTAACAGTAACAGTAACAAAACCTAATAAAACAAATCATGAGGTAACCAGATAACCCAAAACTAAAACCTATAATGTATCAAATAAAAAAGAAGAGAGAGAGAGTCACTGAGATAGTGAGAAATAGTGGAGAGAAATGAGAACCGGGTATCAAGTAGAACCAAGAATCTTTAACCTTCTGCAATCAAAAGCCTCTGACCTTAACCATTTCTCTATCAGTGTTGCCAGTGATCGCAGTCTAATAAGCCGCTATTGCCACAGTAGTAATAAAGACTACATTAAACAGGCTACATGTGGGTGCATATTTAAATACTAAAAACCTGCAGACTACTTTCTCTACTCTACGAAAAGAGAATCAAAAAAGAATTTAACAGATAAAAAGGATCAACAATGGCAATATTGACAAAATCTTATCAATTCCCAGCCCTTGTGGACAAGATGGCCCTCTTAGGAATAAGATAAAGCCTGACCACTGCCAGATGGAAATGTGAACTTCCTCTTTAACAACACCCAGGCTTAGAATTTCACCAAAAAATATCTTTTGACCAAGAGCTGAGAAACATTTTAGTCAGAATTCTGAGGACTGTGTGTATACAGTGTATTTACAAATTGTCTTCTTTCCTCATCACAAAATATGCCCCTTCAAAAGCATCCTTCTTGTGCCCCATGGTTTTAAGCAACACCAACACTGTTCTCTGTAAACAATTTTACAGTTGGAAACACTGTCCACAGAAAAGTAATTCCAGTTCATATGAGACACCAAGCACTTGATGTGTTAGTGTAGGAGAATACAGTCTGGGTAGAGCCAGCTATCTGGCATCAGTGGATGAAGCTCCATTCCTTCTCTCTGAAACTCCATGAGACTCCTAGCAAGGAGCCTAGTAAACGCCAAGAGTCATCCTATGCCCTCGGGTAAATAGAGATCCTAACCTTATTCATCAGACTCCATTAATTGATAAAATCATCATATGCTTCGGCTGAGTTATTAGGAGGGCTGATGCCCTGTGACAGGATGCAACGTGGGCCACATGAATGATACGGGGCGCTGGCATAAATATGACGCCAGAGAGCTTTCATGAGATAACTGAGCATGAAATATTACTGCCATGAGACAATGGGGGCTGAGGGAAGAAATAAGACAGAAATAGAACAAGACATGATGGGGGGGGGGTGTAGTTGGTGGTGGTGGTGTGTGTACAGTATGTGTGTGTGTGCGTGTGCATGTGGCGGGTGTGGGGGTGGGGGGTCGGCTTGCGGTTCTGGCGTGAGTCAGCATTTCTGCTGCAATCACATTTCGGTATTGACCATTCCGGGTGAGCACGATCCCTGCGTTGAGGTAATTTCTTTTGACAAATGGTCATCTTTATTGAAAATGGAAAGGTGCTAATCAAAGCCCGTGGGATTGGCTGGGGTCTCCCCTTACACACCCCCACACAGTCTGGTATTGACACGCTAGTCACGGAGGAAGTGCGTGCCTTTCATTAGTGTCACTGGCCTTGAGTACAAACCCATTAGGAGGCCATGCAGGGGAGGCTAGAGTGGAATGGACTCAGCATTAACAAACGCACATGTAATCATCTCCACAGAGCACTGGGAAGAAGCCTCCGCGTCTCTCGACTCTCTGATGAGGGCAAACGAGGACAAACAGAACAAATCATCAGCCTCCCCCATTTGCCATTTGCATCAAATTGTGTGTTTCCAAGGTGGTGTGCTTAGCTCCCCGCTGAACAGTGAATCGGACCAAATAAACAGCATGGGAGTAGCATTCGGGTGTTGCTCACAAACACTTAGAGATGGCCACAGGTTCATAGCTTCTCATAAAATGGATGAAAGATGCACATGCAAAGGTAACACCATGACACTGCCAAAGCATTGTGTATTGGGTGGCATTTACCTCTGACTCAGACAAGACCAGACACTGAAAAACAACTCTTAATGGGTGACTTTGAGAGGCTCTGTGCTAAGAATCCCCATACACTTACCATTAAAAGATTGCAGAATTGTACACAGACACCATGACATTGCTAATGCCCAAAGAAGTATGCATCATCTGGGCATTATCTCACTGGAACAGGCAGCTATTGATCTTTGGACTGTATTGGTCTTTTGGTCAGGGCATGTTGACCTCTGATGTTGTGTCTTAATCTTTGGTGAGGGATAGAATTGGTCTGCACATGAAGCATTCCAGTGATGGGAATAACTGCGTTAAAAATAAATGGCGTTACTAACGGCGTTATATTTTCTATTAACGAGTAATCTAACTAATTACTGTTCTTATTGTTATAACGCCGTTCCCGTTACTGTCCATGAAATGCCATGCGTTACTTTATTGAAGCGGTTTTCATTTTTACGTGTCAGATTTGTGTGTGGACATACTGTAGGCCTAGGTGATGACTGGTCGAATAAAATTGAATGGCCAACCAGAGTAGATTTTTCGACTGCTCAGAACAGTTTGCAAGATCCAAGTTGATGCACAATTGAGATAACATAATCAGCTAGCATAATCAGCGCTCCATTATGTGTCACTCACTACACAAATTTAAATGAACGTGAGCTAAACGTCAACATGGGATAAGTCAGGGGTTGAGTCAACTATTGCAGAGACATTGGGCCTACCTGACATCACGCAATTCCTTCAGTTTGCCTTGTTTTCTGTCTCATTAGTTCTATGAAGTTAGACTGCTGTAGCAAAATTAGCAAAAGCTGCCACGGCCAGGGCCCTTCAGCCATAACTTTCAGATGTGCCGTGCCAAGAGTCAAACTGCGTTAACAATTCTCAAGTGCCCAAGAAATTCCCATTGTGGGGTGAACCTATAGTTCATCTTGACGCTAAAATGCCTTTCTCCTCCAAGAAAAAAAAGTCATTTCTCCTACAAGAACCTTACGAAGACAATTCTCTTGAGCACCTCCAATGATCTCTGCCCATCATCAGCCTCTGCTGACCGATGATGCAACGTGATCAGACTTCTCCAAGATGTTTTACACTTCTCATGTTCTCTAGATTGTTTTTTTTCCCCTCCGGACTGCATCATTTTTTTGGTCTGTTGTAGCTTGTTTAATTTAAATGAAAATGAACATTTCTAAAACATCAGTGTTTATTGTTCTACTATATTGGTAACAACAATTTTAATAGCTACAAAACTATATAAAAAATTATAGACGTCTTGTCTCACATTGTCCCACAAACATATTAAATTATTGTAGGCCTATATTGGTGTGCAATGTTAATATGTCATTCTGTTATGTGTGCATTTCAGTCATAATACACATTTAACATTCACTTTTACTGTGAGTAACTGAACATACTTTTGAATTTACAGGGGGCAGTAACACAAAAAGTAAAGCAATAGTTACTTTCCCTGGTAATTAGTTACTTTTGTAATACAGCAACGGAGTTATTAACTCAGTTACTTTTTGCAAGAAGTAACTATAACTAATTACTTTTTAAAAGTAACTTGCCCAACACTGAAGCATTCATAACTGTTTCATGAGACATTTCTACCAAACCTTTCATGAATGTGGACGACTGAACAACGACAACTTGTCAAAATATAAGTCCAGCAATTGCAAAGCAGCATTGCCGTTTTTGTTCCAAACCTCTTACCTGGTCACATCACATGAGTCAATGCGCTAGTCCAGTGGCAAAAAGACAGAACATGGTCAAGCTAATTTTTTGTTTTGTTTTGTTTTGTTTTTTTCTCCAGAAGATATATGTCGTGAATATCTTGTGAAGTCTACATCAATTGTCATTTTACTATATGGGTTGTGAAGTATTCATAATAACTGAATTTTTACTGTGAGATAAACTAGCCTATTCAGCTGACCCACATTTGTGTAACCTGGAATGGTTGAACATTCCCAGTAGCAAAAGATGAGACATCATCTTCAAAGGTTAACATTAAGGAACAAAAATTGTTTGCTTGACCATGTTGACTCACGTGATGTGACCAGGTAAGAGGTTTGGAACAAAATCAGCAATGCTACTTTGCGATTGCTGAACTTTTATTTTGACAAGTTGTCGTTGTTCAGTCTTCCACATTCATGAAAGGTTTGGTATGAATGTTTCATAAAACAGTTATGAATGCCTCATGCGCAGTTTATGACAGCTACTCTGAATGTGTTATGAAGGCACCCGTCAAGTAAAGTGTTACCAAAAATGTATACTTTCACGACTATGAATCTTGCACTGGATCCATGGATGGCCCTGCGTCTAAGCCATACCAGCTGGGTCTCTTAATAAATACTCTCCTGACTACCCCCACAAACCACCCTCACCCTCAGCCCTGCCAACATGACATTTACAGAGTTTATATAGTGCACCAGTTTGTAAAACAAAGGCACTCACATCAAGCTGTGCTGTAAGACAGGATATTTCAGTTGTCAGTTTTTTTTGCACCAACATTCACCTGCTGGTACATTTCGAACCAGTGTTGTGCATCCCCATGCATCCTGGATTCACCTCGAACATCCATAAATCCATAAATGGGAAGATGTGCATGTGCACATCCTTGAGTTGGCTATGATCCACCTGCACATGAATAGGTACTGTAGTATATCCCCTCTTGTGGATTCATTAACAAGCATGGTTGTGCAACTGACAAAGGTGCAGAGACCCGCTTTCCATCCTATTAGTGAGATCAAGTGAAATTGCTACAAAGACCGCATGGATCACAGGGGACCTCTCCCCCTCATTCTTACCAGATTCAACACACATTCACACACATACTGGGAAGTTTCTCTCTCTCTCTCTCTCTACTCCTCTCTCTATTCCTCTCTCTTACACACACCCAAACACACACATACACACACACGTACACTCTCAAATACACACATGCACAAAAGCATGCACTCTCTCTCACACACACACACACACACACACACATAAACACAAACTGTGTATATAAACATGTTTTTCAGGAAAAAGTTATTTCACACACACAGAAACACACACACACACACACACAAATCAAACATATGCACACCTACATGAAACCCACAAAGGAAAAGACACTAATGACTTCCAGCTCTGTGGTTTCAACTGCTGTTGAATGATTGCAAAGGAGGGAGCTGAAGAGACAGGGGAAAGTGCCTTCAAAGAGGGGCATGGGAAACCAGCTTGGAACGGAAATCAAAGAGGCGGCAGAGAGGGAACAAGAACAAGAAGAAACATCCAGAGTTGGAGTGGCCACAAATATGCATGCTTGGCAGCGCTTGTTCCTCCGACTCAAACAGAGCCCTGGCCCCACCTGCTCCCGCTATCACACAAGCCTTTTCTTCTGCAATTGGGTAGCAAACAAAACTGCTCTGACAACAGATGGTGAAAAGAAAGAAAATGCAAACAAACAAACAGGCAAACAAAATAAACAAACAGAATAAGACAAAAAAAACAATGTGGGATGTCGTACAGTCAACCCACATCCTCAGAAGCGTCAGGTTTCTTGGCAGAAGATGCTTCGAGAGCTTGCGCACCACTTGAAGCAATACACCCTCAGATTGGAGATTCTCAGGCAGGCTTGTGATGAACCATTCCGTGCATCTCTCATTCCTCGGTTGCTTCATGGATGAGATTTTCACATCACCCATCCATAGCAGTGCTTATGAACACACTACTGGACCGAGCCAGTCTTTCTTTTAATCATTTTTCTTATCTCGAAGCTTTCACAGAAAATGTCAGACTTTACCCTGGGATAGAGGTTGTGGCGACCTATTTATAGTTCAAGATAAATTGTAGGTGGTGACATGGACGGCACCAGAGAGAGTGTTATTAAAGCTTGTCAGGCTTTATTACTTTGAGTCAGAGAGATGGCGACAGGTTACAGCGCTCTTGGCTGCTGTGTTATATTTAGCCAGCACTATGGAGACATTTGCATTTAACGAAGGAAGCGAAAAAGGCTGCGAGGAGGCTTGGCGTGGGATGGGCTCTGGGTGCGAAGTGATTCATGGTTGGCTGTCTTCTTGAAGACGTGCGCAAATGAACCAATTGGAGGCGCCATGAGTCAGTGTGCATTGTGAGAATGAGGATGAAAAAAGCCAATTTGTCTCCTCGGTGTCTCTACAAGGGGTGGCACCGTGCAAATGCACTTATCCATTAGCTCAGAGCCTGGTGAGTCCAGCATCCTTCTGCCATCTACTAGCACGTGTGACAGTCTCTCACAACAGACCGGTGTAGACACACACACACAGGGTGCTAGCAGACATGCACCGAACAGGAGCAGCTAGAAATGGTCTTTGACAGCTTCATAGGGTGTTTTTTTTCTTCTGCTTTATAAAAGGGACTGACTACTATTACACTTTTATTAGCCTTCTGGTTCAATTCACACCCTCTCTATTATTTCACACACATACACACACATACACACACACACACACACACACACACACACACACACATGCATAGGCATACATACACACATACAGTACACACATCTCCACAGCTCTCTATGGGAGCCTTTTAGAGCCCAGTTTTGGCTAGATGAAGGGGGATGGACTCATTGGATATATGCCCTCATCCTGACAGCGGGACCATGACCACATCATTTCAGAGAGCTGAATGACTCACTGCCAGGCCATTCACTGTCACTTCTTTTTTTCTGAAGAAGAAAAAAAAACATGACTGTGTGTGTGTGTGTGTGTGTGTGTGTGTGTGTGTGTGAGTGGATGTCCGTGTGTGTGTGTGTGTAAATGTGTGAGAGAAAGAAAGAGAGAGAGGAGGCTGGTTAATGAGTGTGAATGGGAACAAGTTAGCTGAGACTTCTCTCCTAGGGTCAGGCTGTCAGTGGCCCTCACAGTGCCCCGCGCCGAAGAGCCACACTGCCGGCAGCTTGTTTCATCACAAGACACCCTCCACGGCCAATTATGCTGACAAGACCATCGATTGCAGTCCGCCACAGGCACTCAGACTGGGAGAGACTGAATGGCTTCTGTTTGACAATGAGAGGAGCGCAGGCTAAAGCCTGGTCATCCTATTCAAAAAGCACACAGAAGACGCTGGTCAAATACTGTAACATGATGGGAAAAAAAGGAACAACAACCCAGCATTTCTTTTCTCAGTGTAAACTCTAGTACTGCACTCCATTGTTGATTCTCTCTCCCTCTATCCCTCTGTTTCTCTCTACCTCTGTCTCTTTCTCTCTCTATCTCTCTTTCTTTCTGTGATTAGCATTGTTGTGCTATTAGATTTCACATCTGGCAGCCAAAAGACTCCTCCTGTGTTCCTCTGTGGCGTCTGGGCTGGAGGCCACTGACCTGTTTTTTTGCCCCCGTGCCGCCCCCCAGACAGACGGAGCGGCTCTGCCGAGGTATTCTTCATCATTAGCGGGGCGCGCTAGCTCAATATCATCATTCCCCCAGAGGACATGGGTGAGGGGAGCCGCACAAGGAGAGCAAACACGATCTATTCTCAGCCCATATAGCTTGGCAGCCCCCACTAGCCTTAGGTAATGAGAGCGCACAGACAGAAACAAAGGCACAGACTAAAAAGGTTAATTTAAGATTCTTTTTTCTCTTGCTGTTCTTCTTTTTCATTTTCTCCTGCTCTGTCCCTACTCTTTTCCCTCTCTCTGTTGCCCGCCCAACCCTCCCCCCAGAGGTACCCCAACACCCCTGATTGTCCTTTATTCCCTGGAGTGGTCTGGGCTGGGACTACAGTGTCAGCTTTGGAGGGGGAGTTTTGGACGGTTGGGACTACAGTGACAGCTGTAAAGGGGGGAGATTTAGGCGGTCGGGAGGTTTCACAGGGGGCTTGGAACGCATTTGGCTCGCCGTGGAAACAGATCGCCACAGCGAGTAGACCAGACATTTACAAAGAAGATCAGGAAGTAGGTCACAGAGAGAGAGACCGGGGTCAACCGAGGTGTCATGTACAATCTATACAACACTGTGTCCTATGAAACCTTCAAATGCTAAGAGACAGCAACAGTCAGACCAAGCCTGTTCCAGGCTACATTGGAGTTGACTAACAGCCTTTTTTTTCACTCTACATTCATCTCACATCCAGTCCCAGTGGATACAATGCATTTATAAAAATGGACAAACAGACTTTACTGTTGCCACAGTAACAAGTATGACAGTAACACTTCTGTCCTTGATATGCAAAGCCCTACTGGTGACTTTGGCATTTAGACACAAGCAATCTTTCAGGCAAGAAGCTCTTTGACTCGAAAGTAGTGCCAGGTGATTCCGTCTGTTTCTGTCTGCTGGCCTCATTCTTATTTACCCACTGCAGCTTGGCAAGGGGATATCAATCAGCCTTGTGCATTACAGACAAAACTAAAATGTCTGAAATCTAGAGCAAAGCACCTTACGTTACTGAAGGAATCCCCAATTATGAAACCATCTGGCCATAGTGGGAAATAGCCTCTGGGTGAAGGAAGCCACTGAAGAATCACCCAACATGCAAACATCATCCACAGTCAGTTCCTTTGGACAGACCATTATATTATTCATGTTGTATCTTTGCTATAAAAATATACACTCAATTTACAATCTATTAAATAAGACATGGATACTAAAAGAGCTTGGTAGATTTTAGCACATTTGTCAGATGCCCGCTACCTTCCCACTGATTTTTAGTTTGTTTTAAAATTTTGTCCAGGTGTCCTATATTTGTTTATGCTCATTAGCTCAGGCTAATTCTGCATCCTTAAAATACCCATAAGGGACACAAAGCAAAATATGTTTGATATGAGATTGAGATACAGACACACACACATACACACACACACACATATTGCAGCACATGTTTTGGCATTCTTCCAGTGCAGTGTCAGCTGAGGTGTTGCATGTGTTTGAGTGGATGGGCTTATGGGGCACACACACACACACACAACACATACACACCCGTGCACAGAGGGAGCATGATTCAGAGACCTGGTGATGTGTGATGAGGAACAACTGTTAATGTCTTTTTTATGATACCTCTCTTGCTAATTAATCTATGCAATCATGTATAAGGACAGGAGGATAATTAGATTGGATAGCCATTCATGCACACCACCCCCCCCCCCCCCCCCCCCCCCCCCCCCCACCCCCACCCCCACACACACACACACACACACAGTGTGTTTGTGGTTGTTGGCAGTTTGTTGTTTTAATGTGGAAACCTATTACATGACAGGACAGGAGAATTATTATTTATGATATATATTGAAATTATAAATGGTGAAGTACATTTATTCTGACTCACACAATGAATATGTTGAGGTTTGATATTAAATAGTTTAATAGTAACACCTATACATTTTATGGGAAAATATAATTTTCTTGATTTTCTATTAAAAGCTTTATTTGGCCTTTTACATTGTATTTGGAGTTGGGTAAGTTGAGGTCAGAGCAATAATATCCAAGAAGTGAGGTGTAAACTTATCTGGTGGCTGCCTATGGACCTTTTCAAAAAGACCTCTCAGATCTGTGTCTGTCATTAGCGAGGCATTAGAAGTGATTGCATGCAGGCTGCTGCCATTGTCTCCATAAAGTCTCCATCTCATCTTAGAGTCTAACACGCAGAAAGTGCACGTCAGGATCCACTGCAAGGATTTTGCCTGTCAGAGTGATGGCTGATTTTCTTGGAATCACGGTAAAATAGCAAAGCTACAAAGTATACAATTTGCCTAGTGCTTTAGAAAACATTTCACATTCTGAATCTGCAGTCTTTTAGAATCAACACGCATTACCTTTTTTTAAAACATGAAAAGACACACAAACAAACAGAGAGAGAGAGAGAGAGAGAAAGCAACTGAATATGTTGTATAAGCAGATCGAGATGCCTCAAGAGTTGAAGCATTCTTGACACACTTCTGTGTGGAATAAACACAGCACCATCTGGTGGTCATCTCAAAACCCAACACAGTGTTCTGACCTTTGAACTTTATATGAGTCCCTTTGTTAAGCATTTGCATTCCTATTTGTATATTTTCATCTCATTTCTACATATAAATATCATTCACATATTTAAATAAATATTATAAATAGTCTTTATTTATTTGTGTAAAATAAGACCAGCCACTATTAGTAACCTATTTTGAAGTTCCTTCCGCAGCACGGTGGAAATGATTGCCTGTCCCACCCAGATAAGTCTCTCACATTTACTTTCTTTTCATTCTTTCCTGTCTTATTTACAGGCGTTTGTTTACACAGAAGAGTTCATAGGAAACAAATTGCATTATGATGCTTTATAGAAAAGTTAAATTTGATTAACAAGTTTTGGTTTCATTTATTTGGGACCCCTGTGGATGCTGAGAAACACAAGCAGCCATTAAGCAGCATGGGGTCCCATAACTGAACACATTTGCTGTCAGGTTGACTCCTGATCTATTGTTGACAAATACACTTTCACTATTGAATGAATGAGTCTAAAAATGGTTTTACGATATTAAGGTTTGACAGTCACTGGCTCACTAAATACATTAAAAGTTAGACAGTGTTCAGTTAAAAAACGTGTCAGGTAAATGATTTGGAATTTAGTCAAGACACTTTCTGCGCTTGTCCTCATCACAACGTAACACCTCAGGAATGAATGTGTTACAGGACTTGTGTTTAAACTGTAAAGATAAAGGTTTATTTTCTCTCTCTCTCTCTCACTCTCTCCCTCTCATTTGCCAATATGTAATGAACTTTATAAAATTGCACTGCATGGTGAGAAATCCATTACACAGTTCATTATGCAAATGTAGTAGCAGTAAATATAATTCTCTAATGTGTCTCTAATCATTATTATGGGAATGAAATACTCTATGTTATGGATTATTACTACTAGAAATGAATCCCGTAGCATTTAGGTTCATGTCAAAGAATTCTGAGAGACAAGTATAGACTGGTGTTCTAAGACTACATCACGTCTGTTGCTGTTGTCATTACAAGTTCCTAATTATAATTTCATACTGCATGAATGTATGTTATTGCGTTTCAAAGGCCACATAAAACTGTAAGACAAAATCCTACTGAAATCCAAATTTTGTCTGTGGTGTACCAGGCCTGAAGCAATAAACGAGGCCAAAGCTGACCATGACCTGCCATCTTGAGGACCCTGCTTGCAACAAAAGATCTTTGGTTTGTTGTGCTTACCTCAGGCTCATAAGATATCTGTAAATATATTGCTTCAATGTAATATTGTCATGTTTGGTCTTACAGCAGCCTAATCATAGCTTTGTGGCAATTGAGGGTATCTGTACATACTTGCAGAAATAACTGTACTTTAGCCTGTAAACCTATTTGAATTCACACCTTTCTTGGCATATGAATGCCAGTTACAGGCTAGTTAAGGTGTTATTGGCTTGATATGATGGGTGAGTCCTCTGCTGTTCCTGTTGTTTTCTCTCTAAGTCTCACATACACCCCCAACACACACACACACACACACACACACACACACATTACATTCTTGGTTTATTCATGTTAAGGGTGATCTCATTGTTCCATTGTTGTATATTTTATTAGATTATGACTTTTATTAAGGTACTGCTATTGATACATTTGAGTTTTTCAAAAGTTCATGGTGATGTCTCTTCTCCATATATACCATGTCAATCTTGTGCTTTTAGCTATAAAACTACTCAATATTCAAGATCAACATATTCATGCGGAGCCAGAATAATTGTAGTTATCTCAATATATACCATTAATAATAATTCTCCAGTCCTAAGTTAAGAATAACAACAAAAGATGGGAAGCAAGGCCTAGGCCCCTCATCCTTCCAGTCTTACAAAACTCATGATGACAAACACTGACATTCCCTGGCATGCTAGGCTGACCTTTGACATTAATTAAAAGTAATGCAGTCTTTCACAAAGCCTTCCTTAAGCCGATGGTAAGTCAGCATATCATATTTTTCATAAAGGGGACTTTTTTTTACACCCCCGTTCAAAGACTAAATAGTCAGGGTTAATTACATGCTATCAAGCAATTGAAGTTACTGAAGGCATACAATTCACCCCTGGTGTGAATAAATTTAAAATATAAAAGCAATAAATCCATGTGTGTTTGAAGATGTCTACTCTTTTTTGTTGCTGCACTGTGCTCCCTTCATCAACACATGTGTTAATTAGCGGTGACACAAAGGCACTTTCACTTAGTTGCTAATTTAATTAAACACTGACTTGATCAGACTTGATCTTTTATAGTGTTCCATGGAGAATTTGTGGCATGAGTGAGGTAGTTAATTCATAGCAGAGCTTTAGAAAGGTAAGAAGGTAAGAAAATATGCCAATAGATATTGAAGACATCTATAGATATTATAGACATGTTGCTAATGAAGACTCAGAAGACATGAGCTAGGTATGTGCTAGAACAGGGGTTATGAGGTGAAGAAGGCATTACTTCCACCATCCACCATGGCCTCTATTGGTGACCACGGAAGGGTCGCCTTCTGCTGAACTTGGCCATCAGAACGTAGACTTCTGCATTACTCCCCCTTGAACGATGTCTTCATGATGTATCCTAACACACTTTTGTGTCTGTCCATACATGGATGCATCTGAACTTTCTAATGATGGACACTGACTAAACAGATGGACAGGGCTGGCAGTATAAGTATGTGAAAAAATAACTGCTTTTCTGAATGAATAGGTCATAAAGTCATGAATACTGGCAAACTAACCTAACCCTAACCCTAGTATAAGTAATTATCTGGGCCTCGTTGGTTACAATGGTGCTGTCTTTTGGTTGGCTATGACCTGCCCATTATGTCGGTTGATTTGCTGCTGTGGGTTCTTCTGAGGTGTTACTTGTTCTGTTTGGGAGCAGTAGGCTAAAAGTCCTAGTGGTCCTTGCACCTCACTTGTCTGTGGTTCTTTTCAACCACACAACACAACACATGCTTTCATCTTTAACAGTTGAAAATATTTATTTAATTAATCTTTTGCAGAACCAAGCACTTTCGGCTCTCTATGCCGAAACCATAGTGGGATCCTAGAGAGGGAGTTTGAAGCGACACATCATATAATAGAAGCTGGAACATTAAACTCATTTATCAATTCTCTTGTGAAGAGAAAACACATTTCAGTGGTAACTTTTAATAGAGTTGGTGGCTTAATTGGAAGGAAAATGTAGGCCTATCCATTGTCTGCCCAAAGACAGAAAGACAGATACCATCATCGGCTGTGCCTCATACTGGATTAGCAGTTCCTTGTTTGTTGGTGATAAAGAAATGAACTAGCCTGGGAAAAGCCAAGAAATCTAAAACCAATAAACAACCAACAGAGGCGATTTGATCTTGAAATGTGGAAGGTGACATCTAGACATACAGATCTAGCTCAAACTCATATTGAGGTAATCAGTCATAAAAGCCAGACTGAAAATGAGTTATAATGGACTTGACTTCAGATGGATTTAGAGAGTGAATTCAAATTTGCCAGCAGTTCATCTGTGTTCATTCAGACTACTAGCCTACACTTCACTTCAGGGATGATGGTGTCATGCTGACATGCAGCACACCCTTTATGCCATATGCAGTGGTACAGATAGTACAGATACTGTGAGCAAAATATACAAATATATTTTTGAGATACTTCAGTGGAATTCAGCCATGTATGTACTTGTAGTAAATTTATTTAAAGTTATTATCAATTTTATTTATTTTTTCTGTGCCCTAATATTCTTACAGATTTAGTCTTGTGCCACTGGGACATGTTGCCTGGGCAACGGTTTTAGGAAGCCACAGTACTAAAAAGCCTGCATTTGAAGACAATTCATACATCTCAAAAATTAGTCTAAATGGAAGGATTCTTAACCTATTTAAAATTGTTTAGACTTACTATCTTTATATAAATGTTTATTGAGCACTGAGGGGAATTTCACCCTTAAACCATCATTATGGAGTTTCTAGTTTAAAATGAGTCACCAGAACTTACCAAATCATTTCCAGCGCCTTAATTCCATAGGGAGATGCTAATTTGTTTAACTGTAAAAGCTAAAAAGATAACATGATCGTTATACATTATACTGTAAATAGTCATTAATAAACTGTGGTGAACAGACAAAACTTTAAGAATGTTTGTAATGTTTTGTAATGCTTTATAAAACTCAGTTCATAGAAAGTCTACCCTGCATCCATATCCTGGAAAGCTGGCAGGAATTGCCTCTCATATGACCATCCAGTTGTCATTCAAATTTATTTGGAGGTGATACTGCAGTACAATGTCTGGTAAATGGTGGCAAAAAATGCAAAAGTCACAAATATTACACAACTTAAAGCTCCAGGACTATGGTAAGCACCAAACACCAAGATGATAGCAAATAGAGGAAAGCAGCATAAAAGCATGCCAGCATGTTAGCTTTCCACATATGGTCAGCAAGCGTAGATGAATACCTACTGGCCTACTTCCAAAACACAACAGCTGCCTGTTATTGAATTATAAATGCCGACAGGTGTTTAACATGGCCAGAAGCATAGCTTTACCACTGACAGTGATAATCTATGAGTAAAAATGTGAAATAATATGTTCAGGTTCTCCACTGTAGTGATAGAGGGCGGGAATGAGTAACCCAAGTAATCCTGAGATAAATGGGCAAGGAATGAGGCACAATTGGCCAATCATGTGAGACATATCAGTGTATCTTAAGCAAATTAATTGTCTAACATGATCCCTGAAGCCTAATTAAATTAGGAGCACGAGGACCACATAAAGTTTGACTTCAACCAGATTGCTCTGCAAGTGAAGTTCTTGCACTTAGCAGTAGGGGGAGCTGGAGTACATACGGGCAGGAAAAAAAAGACTCAGATCCATGAGTAGGAGGCACAAGGATTGTATTGTGGCAAACAAATAAATAGCCAGAAAAAAAGGCATTTACACTTTCATTTCCCAGTATCTATATTTTCAAGATTTTTTTTTCACTCATCACTCTCACACTTTGTTGACAGACAGACATATAGACAATACCCTGACTGTAATAAAATCATACTTTAAAAAAACATCCAGTAGGTTTGTGGGGTGGTTGTATTCTTTTCCCACTTGACAGTCAGTCAGTCTGGTAAAGGTGGTGTCACACAAAAACATATCTCAATATGAACACTGATTCTCAGCATTTCAGAGTAGTGTGCACACACCCACACACACGTCAAAACATTTTTTATAAATATTTCTGTTTGTATACACTTCCACATGCACTCATTTACACATGTGTGTATGCACTCACAACCACACACACACTAACACAAACACACATACACACCCACACAACAGTAACACGTCTTTTATAACATGCAGTAAAATATAAAAATAGTTTGTTTTTGTAATATATACAAACATACATATATAAATACTGTGTAAAAATGTATTCTCAAAATACAAAGGTAGTTACAATTACAATGTGTACACTGTATACCAAACAAAATAAAAAAAACAAGTGTGAAGACAAAGCCATTTCCAAGTAACTAGTACTTAAACACACTGTCACAATATCAATGCCACAGAATGTCTGGTACAGTGCTTTATTCTTTCTGACTTCTTTCCCCCCTGATCAAATGAGAGAGTGGAAAAGGGAAAGCCGAAGGACATGGGAGGGGGAGCAATTTCACATTTCACTAGGTTTGCTTTTGCTAGCTTTGCCTTTGCTGTCGTATTGGCGTATTGGAGGTCTAGTTCTGGCGGACATCCACCAAGAGTTTGTTGATTTCAGCAACGAGCTCACCGGCGTCCATTGTGACCTCGTGGCGACTGTCACTGTGCTTGCCCTGCAAGTGTCCCAGGACGCTGTCCAGTTCGTCCTCCTCATAGTTCTCTGGGATCTCCTCCATGGCCGGCAGCCATTTCAGGTGTGTCTGAGTGGTCGCAGTTACGTGATTGGTGGGCCCGTGAGCCGGGGTCGCAATGTGATTGCCTGATGTGTTGCTTGGATTCTGAAAGTGTGTGTTGGCAGCCCAGGCGGCAACGCCCTGCGGATACGTGGAAGATGAGGACGATGAGGATGATGATGATGATGATGTCTTGCCAGGTAGGAAACCCCGTCGGGTTTCCGTGGCGACAGAACGCTCGGCCATCTCATTGCACTCGCCATATGTGTCGAGGGATGGGGGCAGGAGGCGCTGGAACACACTGTTCATTTCAGACAGAAGAGAGCCGCCCATACCGCTCTCCTCCTCCGACTCCTTGCCAAAGGTGGAGAAGCTCTTCTTACGGTCGCCTGAGGACTCCACTGACTGCTGGTCGTCTTCCACCAAGGCCTGTTGGGAGGACTCTTCCCCTGGGATGAACATATTGTTGCGGTAGTCAGAGGAGGTAGAGGCCGGGGATGGGATGGAGGGCATCCAGCACTGATCAGAGTGGCCCAGGATGCGGCATTCTTCAGTGCACAGTCTCATTGCTGCAGGGGACGCACAGACAGACAGACATGGAGGTTAATAGGATGTTCAAGTTCGGTCAAAGACTTAACAAAGAAACTGCAACTCAGTCTCAGGAAAAAAAAAATGGAAAGAACAGAAAACAAGAGCAGAGGAGACAAGTGAAGGAGAAATGAGAAGAAGAGAGAAGAGAATAGGGCAGAACAAAACTGACTCTAAAGACAAAGCATCTCCATTAGGAAAGCAGTGCAGAGATGCGCCCTACATAAGAGCTTGAGGCTGAGCTGGCTGGCGTATAAATGGTTAAAAGGCGCCAATCAGTGTTGTGCTCTTGTTCTCTGGCTCTCCATAAAGCAAGAACAACTGAGAGAGCTGGCTAAAATGGGAGGCCTCCAGGGGGGAATAACATCATTCTGAAAGCAATTACTGTGAATTTTCTTCAGTTCAGACTTGAAAGCACTGAGCTGTCACTCATGTTGCACAAACGGAAAATGCATACAGATGAGTGACACAAGTCCCTCTTCCATTCTCTCTCTCTCTCTCTCTCTCTCTCTCTCTCTCTCTCTCTCATGGCCTATTGTCCTACATGTTCCTCTATTTTAAGATGGGGAACCAAGGGGGAAAAAAGAAGGCTGCGATAGTTGAGTGTTTTTCAAGAAAATAACAAGGGTTACTGATGAATGATGAGACAGGGATGAGAATGATAACACACCCCCCTGCCTATCCATAAATATTTTGTGACGACCCCTCAATGACACAAGAGGCAATGGAAAAGAGCCTGGGTTGTAGCCTAGACTGCCCAGACAAGGGATCAGGGTGACCTAGAGTAAGTGGTCTATCTCCCTGTGGGTAGCCGGCAGTGGTCCATAGGTCACAGCTACATAGAGAAAATGCCCCCAGACTAGCAATGAAAAGAACACTTGGCCCCTGCTTGCCCATCTCACCTGGTTGCAGTCGCTGATGGGCATCCAGGTGAAAGAGGTCACTGAATCCTTCACCGAGGAGCCGGTCAATCGGCGACTCCCGACCCATGTCACAGTCGCTGTCCCCTGCATCACTGTCCCCCCTCCCACTGTCCTTAAGGCTGAACTTATCCATGTCTTGGAGGCCATACCTGACAACAGGAAAGATAAGCAATTGTGAGACCAAATATCAACCACACTGTGCCATTCCTTTATACTGTACATCCTGCACAAAATGATGAAAGTGTAAATAGCATTCTAGAATGAAAGGATACATCATACTGAAATAAATAACAAAATTACAAATGGTGAAATGATTTTAACACTGTTTCTCCTTTTTGAACAGACAGTGTGATTTCTCAACAGAAAAAAAAAGAAATAAAATAGACCACAACAGCAAGCTATGACCTCATGTGATGAGCTGTCCAATGGCATTGCAACAAAATTGGGTGACCAAGGCAACAGAGAATTTCTTTCACCGGTGCTACCAAAGCACACTCTGAATTGAAAGTGTCCTATGAAATATCCTGTCCTCTAAACCAATTTCAAAGGAAAATTCATGATAAATGGGTCGGGGGACAAATTACCTGTAATTCCTTGAGTACTTATTTCCTCGGAAACTTGGTCTTGGTTGGTAGTGGCCCTGATGGAGCAGTGACAGAAGCTGTGAGACTTGCTATATTTAAAAAAAAAATGACACAAATAACAGAAAATAAATACTGATGGAGACCAACACAGACACACAATGAATGACAATGGGATGACTAGATGAATACATGCAATGAAACAAAAAGCACGCAAACAAACACTAATACATGAATAAAGACTGGCGAACAAAGAAAAACAAATTGGGAATACTGTACAAACTGAATTTATATGGCATCTTCTATTGTTTCAATGGTACAGTATTATGGTTTATAATTTGACTATTGAGAGGCTTATGCGGATATAAGCTTGTAGAAATGTGTGTGTGTGTGTGTGAGTGTGTGTGTGTGTGTGTGTGTATGTATCTGTGTGTGTGTGTGTGTGTGCGTGTGCGTGTGTGCATGTGTCTAATCTTATGTCTGTGTAACCACCTCCCCAAACTATTAACAAAATGTGCCTTTACCTCCACAGGTGGGGTAGCATGGGCCAGCTCCAAGGCAAAGCTCTCTGGGATGTGATTGGACGATATGGTAACCAGGCTGTTGAGTGACTGGCGGCTATGGTGACTCTGCCGGCTGCTCATCTGTGCCCGCTCTGCCACTGGTGAGGCCGCCGGCGAGTGGTGGTGTGCACGGATGGGCAAGGTCCCATTCACCGTGGGCACCAGAGTGATCTCGCCCTTGTGGATCTGCCGGGCAGGTTTCTTGGGGTGATGCTGGTAAGTGGACTCTGCCACACGGCAGTTGTACGAGTGGGTGTCTTTCTTCTCCCGTCCACATCGGACAGCGAAGGCCACCATGATGGCCAGGAGTATGACACAGATGGCCCCAAGAGAGATGATGATGATGAGGGATATGTCCAGGGAGGCCTCTCCTTCGTTGGCCACATGTGTGTTAATGGCGCTGTCCATGTTCTCATAGATGGTAAACTTGAACACAGCCTTGGCGGACAACGGCTCGGAGCCCTTGTCCTGGACGAGAGCTGTGATCTCCATCTGGTCTACTGGTATCTGCTCCACGCTGATGTTTGTGCGGATCTCGCATGTTTTGCCATCCATGGTGAGGTAGCCTGCCTCGTTACCAGCGACGATGACGCAGATGAGCTCACCGTTGGCTCCATCATCCTTGTCTGTGGCCCGGATGGCAGTCAGCACCCGTCCGGCGGCCGTGTAGCGGGAGATGGGCACATCGGCTGTGTGGTTCCAGAGCTGCGGCGAGACGATGAAAGGCGCGTTGTCATTCTCATCCAGGAGTGTTAGCACCATGGTGACATTGCTGCTCAGCTGTGGGCTCCCAGCATCCTTGGCCTGGATTGTAAACACCAGCCGGCTCACGTCCTCTCGGTCAAAAGAGCGGAGCGCGTACACCGCGCCACTGGAGGGGTCCACTGTCACGTAAGTGGAGATGGAGCTAACACCCACCATGCTCTCCAGGATGGAGTAGCTCACTTGGCCATTGAGGCCTTGATCCGGGTCCACGGCCACCACCGAGGTGATGTATGAACGAGGTGGGTTGTTCTCTGGCTTGAAGACCTCATAGAGACTCTTCTCAAACTGCGGTGCATTGTCATTCTCGTCCAGCACCTGTACAGTGAAATGTTTGATGGTAGACTGGCTGGGTGAACCTCGGTCCTCTGCAATCACAGTGAGGCTGTACTCTGACCTCTTCTCTCGGTCCAGTGTAATGTCAGTCACTATCATGTAGTTTTTCTCATAGGTCTTTTGGAGTCTAAAGTGTCCTTGTCCATGAAGTCTGCATGTCACCTCCCCATTTAGCCCTGTGTCCAGGTCATCCACTCTAACCAGGGCAACAAAAGTAGCCACAGGTGCTCCCTCAGATATGTAGGCTACTTCCTCGTTTCCTGGTGACATTAAATTAATGCTGATCTCTGGCTTGTTGTCATTTACATCTACAACTTTGATGATGACCTTACAGTGGGCTGGCATTGAATTTGGGCCAAGGTCCTGTGCCTGTATATCAATATCGAATGAGTTTGTGGTCTCATAGTCAACCTTTTTAATCAGAGTAACTTGTCCATTGTCTGAGTTTATTTTAAATGTCTCCTGAATTTTTGGGGAGACGTGAGTACTAAAGGAGTAAACTATTTTTCCATTGGTGCCCTCATCAGGGTCTGTGGCGTTCAAATCAATTATGATAGAGCCAATAGGAGAATTTTCCAGCAGATTTATCACATAAGATGGCTTTTCAAACATTGGATTGTTGTCGTTTGAATCCGCAATGTTGATTTTGAGAAGTGTAGAACCAGATTTGGGGGGAACGCCCTTATCTGAAGCAATTAATTGAAGTTCATAGCTTGACCGTGTTTCTCTATCCAATTCCCTAAGCACAACGAGCTCCGCGTATTTGGCACCATCGGTTCGCGTGAGAATATCAATCATAAAAAAGTCTGTTGCTGGGGTCAAGGAGTACGTGTAAAGAGAGTTATCTCCCACATCAGGGTCCGTTGCACTGTCCAAGGGAATCCGTGCGCCTACAGCCGCACTTTCTGAAATCTCTATGGGAATTGTTGACCGAGAGAACTGAGGAGCGTTGTCATTGATGTCAAGTATTTGTATCTCGATGTGGAACAGCTGCAGATGTTCTGTAGGAAGGGTCAACACATCAAATTCGATAGAGCAGTTCACATTTTTCTCGCATAGTTTCTCTCTGTCTATTTTTGACCTGATGCTGATCTCACCGTCTTGTTCGCGCACAGAAATAGGTGATGTGCCTCCTCTTTGCATTGCCTTGAAACGCAAAGACACGGAGCTGGGAACTTTCGATAAAACATCAGCGACATCCTCTTTTAGTCGTGCAATAACAGTTCCAACCCTTTGTTCCTCGTAAACCTGATATTTAAGTGTCTTACCGGTTACATGTTGTGCCAGTGTCAACATCACAAGAAGTTTCAATGTTCTTACAAAAATAAAAGCACCATTCCTGTTGATATCCATGCTTGCAGTCCTTCTTTCAATTTTCAGTTGGCTGCAATAAAAAAAATCCAAAGCAAATTACTTTTTTTCTGACCAAAGTTATCTGTTTAAATGCATTTCCACAGAGATTACCGAAAACGCAAGAGGTAATCACTGAAATCTATAATCTAAGCGCACACACTATCTTCTGTTTTATCCGGAGAGAAATCTGTTGCACGCATCCACTTCAGCACAGAGCGCACCTTCTGGTTAGTGACTGCGTATGTGCGCTCGTTGCGGTGTCTCCCGCTGTCTGGGTTGCCACTTCAGACTGACTGGCCCAAATAGCGTAGCTCTTTGGGGAGAAAAATGCGTCTCAGTCTCGTTCCGTGAGGACAAAACGCTTCCTAAATCAAGAACTGCCCCTCAACCCTCCCAGTCAGTGACCATTGAATACAGACCGTCTATAGATACATATTAAAGCGACAGAGGAGGGTTAGAGGTACGGGGGACAAACCCCGCCCTTTCGGGTTCACTCCCCCTTCTTCTCCTTCCCTCCTATAGCTATAGAGGCAAGACAAAATAACACAAGACAAAGTTTCGCCATCAATGTTTGTTTGGGCATTTAATTATTCACCGCCACGGGCTAAGAGGTCTTTGATGTTTGAATAGAAATGAGAACAGTGGTGTGCAACAGATATGCATTCTCGCGCAAAGTTTTAATTATATGAATTTCAAAACAATGTTGTATTGGGGCTTCTCAGTTGCCTTAATGTCATGTAATTTCTAAAATACTGCATCTAATTTTCAACTCTTGATGCTATGGCTTTTATCATTTAATATTGTAAGGATGTTGACGTTTTATCATGCTTGCACCACCAGAGACATGCCTGTGGACATTTTTGTCCCCGTGAATAATGTCAGTTTACAAAGCTCTGAAATAATGTTCCAAAAAAAAAAATAATATCCGTGCAAGCTTTTCAAGATGAACATGCGCAACTGGGACATTGCAATACCGTTGCCATCTGGCGAGGGTCGCTGGCACCGAACCCCGGTCACTGTGTAGATCCAGCCTTGAACAAACTCCTATTCAGAGCACTAAAACCAAAATTAGTGTTCTCTATAGACCGAAGCGAATCCTATCGCGTTAGCTCACGTTTTGCTGCTTCAGGAACGACCGATCAGAGATTATGAACAGCCATCTGAAAGGTTTTTCAAAAGCATCAATAGATGTATTAACTATCTAGGTTGCACATTTTACCAGGCTTATTAAACATATAGATAGGAAGGTCTGAGCATGAGGGCCATACATAGGCTACCTCGCCTTCTTCTGCTTCTTTTTGCAGATCGGATTGTTCGTTTTCATTCCACCGAAAAGCTGTATACTGACAAGTTTTGTTTAAAATAGTCATTAAGAAAGCAGCCTCTAAATTTTGATGTCCCCCACAGAATACTAAAAGCAGGAATCTCCTAATGCATATCCTTTGTTCGTTCATTTATTCTTTTCATACCAGCCATGTTTGTAAAGCTTTTGCATTTTCTTTGCCAAATGCAAAGACTCCATTTTAACCTAGTTTGATACGGACGGGTGCTCGCTTTGGCGTAGCAAACACAGAGCTGTAATGCAATTATCTAGGCGCGGGACGAAGCGCTAATCACATTGGCAGAACAAAGACGTCAAAGTCCGCCAGAATTTCTACACATTTTAGGGGCTCTGGAATGCCCCCTCTCTTTCTTATGAAAAGATGTAGATACTAAGTAAAAGCAGATGGAAGCTTAATACCTTTAGGCATGGTCTCTCAGTCCCCTCTCTGTTTTAAGCTTTACTAGGCCTACTTCAAACGTGTGAACAAATGCCCTAATGAACAAATGCATTAGTCAAGGAAGGCCGTCCGCATAGACACAAAGTACGGCTACTAGATGATACAATCTTTGTCAGCTGTACAAAATTATTACTATTTTTTAAAGAAATTGCTTCACCGGAAGATGTTGGAGTTGATGGATTGGCGGATAAATGCATACAATTCCCATAGACCGACAGGGAACAGCAATAGTCAAGTCAAATAACCTACCGACCATGGTGTAAGCTACAACTTTATAACACATCATCATGTTGAAAGAAGACTGAGCCCATCATTGCTGCTGCTCATCTCTCCATCGACAATAAAGTCAAGGCATGAATTTAAGGCCGTCATTGAAACGCTGCCCTTTGCTCACTCCGGACAATAGACGTAGCAGGTGGGGGCACAATTGAAATGAGGTTCAGCTCAATCTGCGGGGGTGCAGTGTTCTCCTCCTCCTTTTTCTAAGCGGAATGCGCCAAGTCCCTCGACCCAGAGCCACCGTTGTAAAGGCACGCGAGCATCTGTCGCCTCGTCTGCCTGATTATCCTTCATTCAATTAGCTGACCGGTAGAACTTTTTGAATGGTCTGGTCTTTCAGTGAATGTCGTTCGCGGAGGCCTCCAACAAAGCTTATTGTTATTCATGTACACACCAAACTCTCCCTCTCTCGTTTCCCAAGGTTGACGTGTTTATGATTTTATGAGACGCTAGAGCCAAATGCAACCCATGATAAAGAAGGATAACTGGCTTTTTTAGTGGGTGATGCATGCATAGCGCACACTTACAACGACCATATTGAGATTTGTGTCGACTACAGGGCGACAATTTTATTGCTGCTCAGTGAAAGAGTCCTTGTACTCGTGTGGTAGTCTAAGAAAGGTAATGGGCTGGTAGTGCATTTCTTTTGGTTTATTATGCAGCCGCCTTTGTGGTGATGCTGAAATCAAAATCTACCTCAACATCTGTAAACAGCTCCTTGGAGAGCTTGAATATGAAGTCAGACAGTACTTGCCTCTCCCAATTCCACAGCATTCAATTGAAAATGTTAACCTATATTAGACTTGAGAGTTGTGTTTGTGTCAACTGTCTTTTCTATTTGGAGCAAGGGGGTTATGTTGGGCTAATTTATTATCTAAGTTCATGTATATGTATGGTATCATTTTGCAATATACCATATATAACATTATAATTCATATGAAAAATAGTTCTTTTTGAAAGGAAATTGCTGTTTTTGTTCAGTATGGTTTGTTCCCTCTTTTTGCTGCCCCAAGCCCCAACCCCCACCTCTGAGTTGGCTTTCTGTGTCAGTCTCTGAATCAACAAAGCCTAGTGCCATCTCGGCAGCCTTCCTGTGTGCCCAGGCTATGACTAACACAAACACGCCCTGTGCTTCCAGCGTAGGCACACTCAGACGAGACAAATCAGCCTGACATTGACGGTCGCTGAGGTGGCTTGTTTGTGTTTGAGCAGCAAACTGCAAGGCCTCTGTAGGAACAGGAGGTACAGTAAAAGCACAACTCCTCATGACACCCGCTCCTTCTCGAGTCTGACATTGCCTCCAATGCCTTTCGCCCTCCCTTCTCACCTATTTTTCCCTTTTGTCTGTTCCTTTCACGGTCGCTGTTTCTTAAACCTCCCACCATTCCGCTGTCTTACTCGCTGTTTCTCTGCCTCTGTCAGACTCACAGGAAGTCACCTTGAACAAAGCAAATAAACAAGCCAAGTCATTTACAAGGCAGTGGGAAATGCTGTTCTGTTTGAGTCACTATTAAGCCTGGACTGACATGCCCGTGATGTGTCCAGCCACTCTGGATATTTGTCCCTTCATAGTGTGATTGACACCTAATTTGCCTGAGACAGATTACTGAAGAAGCATGAGACCATTTGAAAATTGGAATTTGCTGAAAGAGGTCACGCCATGATGTGTTTTTTTTTTTCCATCAAGCCGATGAGCGTGTGCCAAAACAGCCATACTCAACAAGTTAGCTGAGCTTGTTTATTTTAAAAGTGGTGTTTCAAGAGTGGGAAAGAGCCGAGGAAAAGAAACAGAAGGTGGAAAGTAGTTCATGCTCAGTTAATGGGTGTTTCTTCTTATTTTATGAAACCTAAAAGCGGACAGGCAAGGAGAAATATGAGTCGACTATCGCACATGCTAACAAGCCTCACATGAGTAGATCATTAACAGAAAACAGTTGTTAGTCCTTTCAATGCTTGAACTACATTAGACAAGGCAACACTCACTAAATTTCAACCATCAACCCATGTCTCCTCCGACAGGGACTGATTACATGCATGTGTGTGTGTGTGCGTGTGTGTGTGTTTGGAGGGAGGCATGACTTAAAACAACACCACATGCTGGCTCCAGGCATTTCAGCGGACATACTGGAAATGGTGGACCTCCAATGTCCCACAGCCAGATGCTGGGTATTTAGGGGTCCCTTGGTGCGCTGTCTTTCTGGTAGGGGTTCATTTGGGAGCCAGGGATTTATGGAGCTCAGTGCCAGCTGCAGACTGGAGCTGAGATGCTGCCCTAATGCTGCACAGGAGTGCTGCTGCAGTCTCATGTGTTTAACATCATTTCCCCAGCAACCTGTGTGTGTGTGTGTGTGTGTGTGTGTGTGTGTGTGTGTGTGTATTCGTGGACAGGGCTTTCAATTCATGTTGATATATATATATAGGAGAAAGAGACCTAGGATTAAAATACTTTGTGTTGTTTGTAACAAAATTCAGAAGTAAAACAGGGATAAAATAAATAATATTCCTATGTGCCATTCTCAGCCAACCAGTCTGCTTCAGAGGAAGTTGGAGGATTTAGCACAATTCACATTCACTGATAATTCAATGCCCTTCAACAATGAGCATGAGAGATGTTTAATACAGACAGCAACATATTCATAGCCATGAATAGTCTATGTGAGTCTATGTTATTTTGACAACTTTCTCAAAATGGCAGACAAACTTTTCATTCTAACTCATTCTGGTACTGAAAATGTCATTAGCATAAATACCTGCCTTTGACATATAAACGAGGACGCTGTGTACTTTTGAATGTCATCCATGTTGTTTTGCAGTCTGCACTGTTTTGAGAAGTGCACATTGTTGGCACCAGCTCTGAAGCTATTAAGGGTCTTTTTTACCATGGACATGAGTCAAACCTTCATTTAAAACCATCATTACGTCAGTAGCTGGGCTTTTTAAGTTTGACTGCCAAGCCAAATGGGCATACCAGTGCCACCTGGTTACACACCCAAATCACCATTTTCAAAATACAAAAAAAGTTTCATGTGATGATACTTCAGTTTTAGCATTACCAGTCCCTACACATGAAAATTCTACACATGGTAAAGATTAAATTAGATTAGATTATACTTTAAAGGTTAAACATGATATACACACACCTACATACTATAAAATAAAAAGATGAGATCTTTTGTGTTCCATAGGGTACTAGGTTACAAATTGTGGAAGTGGTGATATGGAAATGTGCAAATGTATGCTAACCATAGTGCAAGTGTCAGTGTCAGCAGAGTAGGCAGAGTAAAGTGGCTACAAGTATAAATATACAGGATAAAAATACAGCATATTTACCTAGTTTTTTAATTAGCTCTGTGTACAGCAATCGTGTCCTTGTAGTGTTCATGTGTAGGGATAACGCTATTTATGCTGTCCTTTGTCAGAACTGCACAAAAGCAACTGAGCTCAAATATCTGTATGTGAATAGTGTGTATAGTGTGTTGGCATATGTGTGTATATGTGCAGTATATAGTTGCTTAAGTGAAAGACAGAGGAAGAGAGTTTATGCAAATGTTATATTTTAGATGGGTCTAGAATATTTTGGCAAAGCCTTAACCCTATGTAATAAGACAACATTGCATAAATAAAAATTTTCATTTGATGAGAAAATCAGACATTTGTCTCCCTTTTCCATTTTTTTTACTCTAATAATCCAAAAAACTCAATGTACTGCTTTGAATCTCAGGGTGACAGAATAGTGGTTGGCATGAATACTGCCTGATCCCCCCCTCTCTCTCTCTTCCTCACTCTCATTCAGTAACTTTTTTCTGAAGTAATGGTCTATTCAGTGCAATAGGTTTAATTCGACTCTCCCTTCTCCCGCTCGTTTAATTAAAGCAGGGGGGCTTGTAATCACATCCTCAGCAGGCAAGCTCTCCATAATGAGTTGGAAAGGGAGATCTTCACCTCCCACAATTGGAGAGAAGGAGGGAAAAACCAAGACGGAGAGCCACCGAGGGTGAGAGAGACTTTAGAATGAGCTATCTATCATGGGGTCACTCTGCTTCTGTCCTTAGCTCTGTTGTCACTGCTCAAGAGGCTGAAAAGTCTTTATTATTCAAAGGGGCTTATGGGGTCAGAGGGTCATTACAGAGCCTCACAAAAGGGCCTCGTCACGATCAGCCCAGTCACAAAGTGTGTCCCCACACAGCAATCCACAACAGTCAATTAACATAGTCAAAGCCTGGCCTAGTTTGAGGATCCCACTTCTGCTACTGGTTCTCTGCCATTTTGATCTCATTTTCAGGTGAAAACACACATTGGGTTAACTGGGGGGGGGGGGGGGGCTTTTGAAGTTACACATGGAATAGTTGAGGGAGAAAAAATAAAGAAATGAAACCTCATGCTATCCAGACTTATCTGTATCTGTTGTTGTGGGGTGCTGTATGTGGCCTTGGGAAGCAGAGCCTTAGCCCGGCCACTCCTGAGTCGGGTCGGATCTCAAGAGTGTTAATGAAAAAACTGGTTATCAGACAGCACCATCGTTGGGCCAGGATGTCGGTGGCAGCACAGATGAAATTGCTATCAGGCCACAGCATCTGGCGAGCCAAAGCTGTCACTCTGTTACTGCCGAAATGCCACAAGTGGAGCAGGGCTGGGCGGTAAGGAGAGAGAGGGGCTGATAACAAAATGGTGTCATATCAGCCTCTATCTTATCTGCTGGAGGCCTGCATCAGGGCAACCTAATTGGAAAACTTACAGATGAATGCCAGAGAACTGAGGAGGGGTAATGGAGGGGTGGGGATAGGGGTTGGCAGCATGGAAGTGAAGGAAGGAAACACAAGTTAATCTTGAAGGAGTTTCTTTTCTTTTTCTTTTTTTTTTCTTTTCTCTTTTTTGCTGTTTCATACTGATCGCCACCGTATTTTCTCACCTTTTTCAAGCTCATTGTGTCGACTTGTAGGGGACTGACTTTCACACAGTCAGCTGTTGAAAACAGCTTAATAAATAGCAAGTGATTCTGAAATGTCAAGAACGAGGAGAAGAGACCTTATCTTTTCCTTACACTTTGCTCTGTTCTGGTGCACTGTATGGTATGCCTTGAGTCGTTCTTTCCAGCATCTCTTTTGCTGCTTAGAGACACTCAGACTGACAATGTGCCATATTTAGGCCCTGACATTAAGAGCCATAGCGTGACTGTGGAGACTGAGCAATAACTATGCCGTGTGCGGTGCTTTACTTCTGCTATGTCAGACAGCTCACCAAGCAACCCTGATTTGTAGCTCTTTCAAACATTTTACATGCAGAAATTTGGCATGATCCAAATGATATTGAGGGTAGATATATTATTTATTTGCAGATGAATAAAATCACAAGGGACTCAAACAAAAACACATGTACGGAAGGCATGAATACTGAGTCGCGTTGTAAAGTGACATTTTTAATATACGGGGGATGTTCTGCACCTGTCTTCAACAGAAAAGGCAGACTGTTGTGTTGTCAGGTAGTGCTTGGCAAGTCATTTTCAGACTCTGCTCACCTTCATTTGAACCATTGTTGGGATAAAAAAGGGGGTGGTGAGGAGTGTGGCAGTTGTGCATTTAGCTGTGCTCATTAGCAACTACTGTTCTAGTTTTTAGCAGCTCGCAGACACGATGTGAGGTGGAAAAAAGCTTGCTCTTTTGAGCATTTAAACCTTCTTCTCACCTCTGATTCAAGTGCCAAGGGCTGCAGAAAAAAAAAGGGCGGGGGGGGGTTGTGAGATGTTGCGTTTTGATCTAAGCTGACTTAATTGGGTCAGGATCTGGTCTGTTGAGGCCACGGATTTTCCTCATTCCTGGCCTTACATTGTCCCCCTCTGCACCACCACCCCCGTCTCAGCCCGTAGGTTACACTGTGACCTGTAGTGATGCACAGCTAGCAGGTTCGACCCGCACCTTGCCTACAGACCTGCTTGGCTTACTCACTGTCTCAACTGAGCAATAATATTGAGCGCTCATCTCAAATTATTTGAAGACGAATGCATACAGACGTGGCATCCGGCCTGCGGCTTTGGTCTTACTCACCCTATTCCAGCCAAGTAACGACATAATCAACCAGTCAGCACTTGGTGCACAATCGGATGTGTCTGCGCTGCCTTTTCCGTGTGCGTGTGTGGCATGCTGAGACCTAGAAATGGAAAGGTCTGGCCTCATGGGCAGTAGTCTGGCACAAAAACGAGTGGACACCGAGAGCACAGGTGACTGCAGGGCTTACAATGGGGTCATTCATATCAGTGCACACAGATTACACAAAAAACATGATGATAGGAGAGGTGTTTTTTTCGGCACGACTGATGCCGCTGAGGGAAAGAAAATGGCTCCAAATCCCCAACGTGAGCCGATAAGTCCTAAGTCGAAAAAAGCCTATACCTCCCCGCCTTGCTGTCGCGCTCTCCCTTTTTTTCCAGCCTTTCTGACTTCACTCTCGTCTTTTCTTCCTCACAGCAGGGCATGGCCAGGCAACAGAGACAGAGGCAGCAAGGGGCTGAGACGGAGGGGAACCTAAATCAATTTCATCTGCTGGTGTGGCTTTAGCCCTTTTTTATTACTTTCTCCCACTTTCTCTGCCTTTGCACCGGCTCCTTTGTGGAGCCAAGTCACTAAGGGGCCATATGGCGACTGGGATTCAGGAGCCAGTGTGATGTGTGGGGGCTCCGGCATGGGACAAAGGCCCCTGCTTTGTCAATGACGGTCATGAATGCATTGGGACACGGAGGGATGAAAGAGACCTGTGGCCATGTCATGGAGGGCTCCAAGGGGGAGGGGACCCTCCAGATGACATCACAAAACATGAGACAATGGGGAGAGCAGGTCTCTCTCTGGGGTCCACTCCACCTCCTGCTAAGGAGCAAGGGCCAATTATCAATACTGACAGCTCAGAGGCAGGGCTGCTGGTTTGTGTGTGTGTCTGTGTGGGTGTGTTGATATGTGCAGCTCACACAAAACATACCCACCCACCCATATACAGACCTACGCGCGCACACACACACACACACACAAAGATGTTTTCTACACCACTAAACCACTTGGTGATTTTTCATTTTCTCAAAAGAAATAACTGTGATAAAATCAGCAAAACAACGTGCCATGCATATCAGAATGCACTCCCAAAAGAACTCTGCCAGTTTCAGTGTGTTGCATAAGGTTTTCATTTCCCTTGTACCCCAAAAGATCAGAGCAATAACTATAAACAGGCAGCTTCAAATTGTAGCAACAGCAGTAATGAAACTTTTTTCTGTGTGCATGTGTATGTGTGTGTGTGAGAGAGAGCGAGAGAAAGAGAATTAGAGAAAGAATTCTTGCAGACTGAGGTCAACAGACGTCTTTTCCATTGAGTCCACATAGCCTAATATTTGGCAAAGGGATTCTCCCTATCTCTCACTGGCACTCATTTAGCTTCATTACCCCCCTTCTGTGTCTATTTGGCAGTGTAAGCAATTAAAAGCAATACATGCACAATGCCATGCTACAGCGTCAGACCTTGGGCTTGCTCTTTTCTCTCTCGTTCACAGCCCAGTGTCCCCTCCTTCTTTCTGTGCTCAGAAACACACACACACACACACACAGCTGTTTTCACAGCCTCTGCATACGAGGCGAGCATTGGCACCCTTCTCTCTTTATCCAGGCCAAGACAGCCCGCCCCGTGCTCTGGCTTTTTGTTGCCTTTGTGTGTGTTGATTATCTTAAATTATTCCATCTACAACAGGCAAACAAAGGCCCTTATGAGGATATAGAGAGAGGAACAGTTGGTCGCTCTTGTGCTCTGATTCAGTCTCCCTGCATGTCCACACATCATTACCCCTGGAAAACTTGCTGCTATAGAAGAGGGAAAAAAGCTTTGGCTTGATGGCTACAATCAAACCCCTGGTGTCATCAGCCTAGTCATAAAATCATCAAGTGTACATTTACTGGGTGTGATGTTTTTGGAAAGCGAATTACTTTTTTATGTGGAGGAATGTCTTTTTGTTTCTAAAAAGCGATGATATCCAAGTAGAGTGACTAAAGTGAAAGGAACATAAGGCCATAACTTTCAGAATCAGAGAACAAAAATACAATTTAATCATTCAGTTCATCATTCATCATTGAAATAATATTTTGAACAAGTCTACTTATGAATGTGGATGAATGTGCTTGTGTCTATATGTCTCTGTATGTATATGCCAATGAATGTATCCGCAGTGTGATTTTAACTCTTGGCCATGTGGTACACCTTTACTATTTTAAAAGGTTTAAAAAGTGATGCCATCTTGTCCCATTAGTAGTAATAATAGTTCTAATGGAACATACATAATTTTAAAATGCCAGACGAATTTCCATTCAGGTGGTGGGGGTTGGTAGCAATCTCTCAAGAAATGGGGTAAAGCCACAGTCCTTAATCATCTTTCTAGAATACCAGTAAACCCTTTCAGATGGGTTTTTGGCAAGAACACTGGCCACTGAAGATAAAGCTACTACTCTTTTGATAGCATCTGTGAAGATATTATATTTCATCTAATATAGTTATTTTGTAGAATAACTTTTCCTCAGCCACTCATTTTCAGACATGTATAAATAACTTGCTAGCTTATTGGTTTAACGTTCATGGTTTAATACGCTCTCTTAAGTCCTGAAAGCAAGCAAGCATGACTCCGTACCTTCCACCTTCCCTATTCTTACCTCTTCCCTACACTTGACAAATCACCCACCATCTGGAGGCTTTAATGATGATAAACTCTCTCCTTGCTGTTTTTAAATACAAAGCAGGAAGCTGAAGGAAAAAGGGGGAGACACTTAAAAATAGACCCGCTACACTGTCTTAACACCACAGCTGAACTCTCTGCTCTTTTTCAGAATAGTTCTGTATCCTCAAAATAAATTAAAAAAAGAAATACCTTTTCTTCTATTCCCATTTGTGGTGAAATGTCAAGTGTTTAATGACTTTCAATGAGGCTACAGTACATACAGATTGTTGAAGTTTTAAAAGGAAATAAAATGAGTATGTGATGTTGACTGCCAAGAAAATGCGCTTTTTATGTATTTGCACATTATCAAGCCATGAAACACCAGTTATGAACCTTCATAGACCCTTAGGAAACCTTTATTTGTTCTAGATTATGGCTTACTTTACCAAATCACTTTGGAAGGTATACCTATTTTCCCTGTTCATCTTGTGGTGGTTGTTGTTGCTCTTTGAAATAGGTAGCAGAATAATGACCTTCCCAAGACGGGCAAAATTCTTTCTCACCAACAATCATGTGTATGAATGCTCAATGGCTGCACTCTTATCTTTCTTCAACTTTGTTTTCGGAGGACCGACCAACCTGTCTGTAGTCCATCTCTCTCTCTCTCTCTCTTGCTCATCTAGCATCATTCGAGTGAGAAGTGCCATGAGATGTGACATTTCCTCCCAGCTGCCTCTGGTGCTGTGAGATTAGTGTATATACAAACCTGGACTTCTTTCCTGCACGTGCATAGCAGCAGTTGGTGAGTGTTTAGGGGGCACCGTTGGATTGTAATGGTGATAAACGATTTCAGGGACTCCCTCAGTCCAAGATAAATGATATCGGGTGTGAAATTTGAAAGCTTCCCCAAGAAATGCAGTCTGACTTTGCATATTATGTAGAAGAGGACTCATTGTTCCCTGATTGGCTCTGTATAAATAGTTTTGAATAAAATGAGATTCTGTTCCTATTATAAGACATATAGTATATGTGCAATAATTTGGGAAAATATGTGCTCTTACATGGAAATCAACATTTATTTGGGTGCTTTCTTGCTTCAGCTACCTCAGAACCCACAATGATGGAAATTCTCAACCTTTCTAAAAATAGATGGAATGAGAGCCATGACAGGAAAGTGTGTGTGTTTGTGTGTGTCTGTGTGTCTCTCTGTGTGTGTGTGTGTGTGTTATTGTAATGTATTTATTTTTGTATGAGGGGTATGGAGGTATTAAGAGTGGTATCGTTTTTCAAAGCTTTGGTGGTGATCATGGGGAGCTTCTGGGATGACTTTGTGTCAGGAAGTCCCATGACCTCTGGGTGTCAACTCCCCCATAAGGGAAAAAGCCCAGAGTTATGATCATGACTGGGATGTACGCATTCTTGCAAACCCTCGGAAATACATCCGTGTTTGTCTTACCACCATCAACTGAAAATACTTGATGGTGGTAAGACATTCAGGAGAATGTGTCTTAAACATACTTATTACTTCTTGTTAACTAAAAATAACTAAGAATAAAGTGTAAGATTTAAAAAAAAATCTGTGTTATATTTTTACTTTTTTCTGTCAATGCATTTATACCCTTTACTTCCCTGTCCTGACACTTAACCTTTTAAACCCTAGGCTATTTTCATGTTATTATTACTCCGTTTTACTCTGTTTATTCTGTTTGAAGCTGATATCTTGGTCATTGAAAAGGCTAGACAAATAAACTGTACAGGTTTTTTGTGGACACTCTGGGCTATCAGAATCTGGTGTAATATGATTAATTAACTTTGTTAATTTAATTAAATTAATTATTTTAATTAACAAAAAATCATGTTGCGTCTAAACAAAAACTATAGTTTTATATGTTTCTCACCACCGAAAGCTTACATTACGGATATCTGTACATATCTGTGAGAGGAGACTGTCTGGAATCTGGCAATATAAGAACCATGGTAGTGGGATGTTCTGTGACTTAGCAGTGTACAAACAGCTGTGGTGTGTGCCTGACAGAAATAAGTGCCACTTTTTCTTTTTTTTCTGAATAAAATTACATGGATTTACTCTGTGATTCAAAAATCAGTTTTATTTCAAACAAACATGTAATATGTAACTTGGACAATTGGACCATAATCATTACTGATAATGGCATCATCCTCAGTTATCATCGCAGCCACTTGGGCTTTAGTAAACCTTTTCTCTTTTTGACATGGTTCTTGTTTGTTTTATCTTCTCTCGCTTTACTCATTTTTATAGTCTCCTTCTCTGCGTCGAGTGAACTGACCCAAACTGAACTTTTGACCTGACCTGAACTGACCACACGTGAGAATGTGCATTTCAAACGTGCAAGTGCACTGGAGGTGTGCATTCTTTTTCTGACGAATGCATTGCAACCGAAATGCAGAAGTGGTGTTGGAAGCAGCAGGTTAATTATCAATATTATATATAGCACCATGCAGAAATATACAGTCTTTGCAAAACCTGGATTACATTTTTTGCAACTAGGACGTTTCAGGCTTATATTCTGCAAGGATCGGTAACTTTGCTATTCATAAGTTTATAAGTGCAAATTCAGTTTGACAGCAGTAGACATAATTTCAATACATTTATTTTACATTTATACCATGATTTCTTCAATGTACTAGTAGAGTACTTGGTTATCATTTGAAAGCCCTGTTTCTGTACTTTCGTTTGATATGCGTGTCGTGTCTGTGCAATGTCGGGTTCGCGAGTTATTGAACTTAGAACAGTGTGATGACAGCACTGATTGTACTGTACACAAAGGACATTTTTTGGGGAACAGACTGAAATCATCTCCACTAGGTCACCCCCCTACGATTCCACACCAACAGCTTTGAAGGGATAATTTTGTATCCATAACTACTTAATAAGACCTAGTGCACATAAATGTATATAACATCTCCTCTGAGATAGGTCTTGAACAGAACAGTCACATGATCATCAAGAATGGATGCACAGAAATTGTGATTTGTTGCTTTAAAGCACACATACATAGCTTAAGATGATGCCTCTTAGGTTAGAATCCTGTGATATTCAACACCATTTGCCGTCTATTCACTTTAACATGTGTCACATAAGCATGGGATTGAATAGAATTTACTAAAAAAAATGCATGACATAATATCTGATCACCTGTGAAATTTAAAATGTTTCACTGTGAAATAAAAAAATAAGGACAAAAAAATCTACAGGACATCTGTTACACAAGTCACATCTTCAAGCTTCAGTCCAAACATCTGCTGAGACTCCACAATTTAGTGGCTTTTGGAAGGTAAACTGCTGAGATCCCTCTCAGGTAGGAGGATATGTAAAGTGCTGAGAGTTGCACCTAATGGCCACATAGTCACACCAACCACAGTGATGAAGGGACCTGACATATGCAGTAAACACACTCATTAATCCCACCAGATAGTGTTTGTGTGTGTGTGTGTGTGTGTGTGTGTGTGTGTGTCGATGTGTGTGTGGAGCCAAAGTGAATTGAATGCCCTGTCCTCACATTTTTTTAGCATATGACATTTTGAGAGTGATGTACAGACAATATTACTGTCATTAGTGGTGTATTTGAAGTCTTACCATTGAATTTTATATCCTCTGCTTGTTCTCTCTTATCTTCATGTCGTGGAAGGGGAATACAAATCTTGTGGATAGCAACACACAGTCTCAATGTGTTGATGATTTCTTTGAATATGTGAGAGGGAAATTAAACATGATTTCAGCCATCATGGGGTGCAGTGGAACGCAGCCCAAGGGAGGGAACGCCCAGTGAAATCACTCAGTAAAATATTGCACACCCCTGGAATGCATGTAGCTCAGGCCTCATGTAGTTTCTGGCTGGCCCTTGTCCCAAGATACATCACTTCTGCTTCAAATAACATACGCAACCACTCAAAGAATAACATCTCACCCTTTCAGAACCGCCCCAACACACACACACACACACACACACGTTTCATGCCTTCTCCTACCCTTAACACTGGTTGGTATGGACAGTTATCTCCACTCTGTTGCTATGACATTGCTGGTAGAAGTCAAAGAGTATCATTAAATAAAAATTAGAGCCACCCTGTGTGGATCGATGTTGTGCCTTTATTCAAAGAAAGACTCTGATGAAGTGAGGACATTTTATTGTGTCCTCATAAGATTTTGTGCATCTCAATTGCAGCCATGGTCAACATTTTCTGTCTTTATTTTTGTTCTAAATGTTAAGGCACAAAAAAGAATCCTCAGCAAATAAAACTCAAGCAGTTAAATGAATAAATAGCATAAAAATGCACATGAAGAACTTTCATTGTAGTGATTATTACACCCCTATTCAAATTGTGTCATTGTGTCATTTTTCATTGTTGTTGTTGTTAAGTCTTGAAGAGAATTGTATGTTGCTCTTCCAAGGGAGTCCAGAGACATGAAACTTATCAGAACAGCTCTATTGATTTTGGTGTCAAACATAATCCTAACTCATAAATAAATATTAAATAACAAATAATAAATTACAAATAAATAATTGCTACTGCAAGGGGGATATCTGATGCAGACAATGCATAGTGGATAGAAGTCTTGTCTGAACTGTGGATGTGTGTAAAGAGCCTCATCAGTTTTCTACACAGTCAAGAATTAGCCCAAGGCACTGAATGCCTCTCTGATGAATTACTAAAGAATACCCCTTTAGTCGTCAATGCCCACCTACCTCCGCCATGTGCATCCAACTCTTGCCTGCCCACGCCTTGCCAGCACTGTACTGTAGATACCTGTTGATGGTGGCTGTCTGAATGCCTGCTTCAGGTAGGCATGCATTCACAGACAAGTGCCCCCGGGCCAGAAACAACACATTTAACTTCAGCAGCTAGGGAGACAGGGCTGGGGGTGGGGTGTCAGGTAACCACAAATAGAAGGATGGAAAGTGACAGGTGAGCAGCTCGAAGAGAAAATTATTGTGAGGGAGACTGAGGAAAAAGAGGAGAGAGAGAGAGAGAGAAGAAAGGGGGTGGCATTCAAGAGAAAAAGAAAGGCGGCAAAGAAATATGACAATTCTTTTCATCAAAACAAAGACAAAGTAGAAAGAGGAAGAAATAGATAAAATGTGACTTACAATTTGAAATGAGAAAGCAGCATATTTTCAGAGCGGAACAATGAAAAACACTATATTAAAAGTAAGTAAAATAAATAAGTATCATTATTTGTGACAGAACAATAGGAGGTAGCACATCCTTTTTTAGGTCAAAGAGAGGAAGAGACATTGTGAACAGATAAATTATAAACAGATGAAGTGCTTTTGTGGCAGTGATGACTTGGAATTATTAGACTGAGGCGGTATTGTCTTTTTCTCCTCCCCTCTCTTTTCTTCACTTTTTTTTGCTCTCTTTTCCTCCTACTTTCTGCTCTACCTCTGCTTTGCTCCAAGATTCCAAGATGACTTGACTGCTCACCAAACCGATAGGCCATCAAAGATTCAGCAGAAATACTTCCCTTGATGTTCATGACAGGACAGGAGGAGAAAGTAGCATTTCATATGTGCGCAGTATATGTGGGCAATCCTTTTCTGTCAATCATGCTCTGGTGCCTGGCTTCAAAGATAAGATATCCTCATAGACCTGAGCACTAACCGTCTCTATCAAGTGTAGGGGAAGCTGTGGCATCTACCATTGCATCCTAGTAATGAAGAGTCATCCGACTTAGACTCCCACATGATGCAAGGACAAAAAACTCAAAACAAAATCCTCCCTTTGAGATCCCTTAAGAGCTGTGAGTAATACATTGCTGTTCAGTGTTCACTATGAGTGATGTGAGTAATATCTTGCGTTAGCACAATCAATTTTGTTTCCTTCATGGAACTTACAGTATGTGACACCTTGAATATTTGAAGAAAAATAAATGGGAAAGTAGATTTGTTCACAGCACAGCGAAAGCTAAAAGATCCCCCCAGATGAGACATTTAGTAATAGTAGTAGGAATTGTTCAAGTAACCATCATCATGATGGCACATGGTTCTTCACACATTAGCTCAGAAGTTTCTCTTACCATATTGGATACAGACATTTTAATCTTTAAGAGCACCAGATAACTTAACTACAGAAAGATTAAGTTTGTCACAAAGTTGTCCCACGTTGTTGCAGTCATTTGCCAACTCCATTATTGATGTGAAAGACCATAGCTTCTGGCTGTTCTCGCCTAGGCATGTTGTAGGTGTGAGCTAATTACACTTGCTTGTGTAAGAGCTTTTTACCCACACATTGGGCTAGAGAGGTCCGTCATGTACAATTTGATACATCTGGCAATTTGGCAACAATTTAGAGAGTACTACAACTGCTACCAGTTGTTAAATAACACACCATATTTGTTAGAGCAAAGGTATATACCATTCCCTATCAGGGTAATCATGAGCGTTCGATAATGGCACTCAGGTCTGTGAGTTCTGGCCATGCACTGGGAGTCTGGCGCATGATGGAATGACAGAGTGTGTGTTTAGGCACACAGAAATAATCAGTAGAATGAGACAGAAAATGGCGACACTGCCTCGGAGGCCAGCGCCAATGTTTTATGGCCTCTCTCCTGTGCCTTACACTCCTGACCTCCATTACAGGCTTTCAGTGGAGTGTCTCATGGCGAAGGTCACTCGTAAAATCATGATCTAAAGGCTCTTTGCCTGAGCTCTGGAGAGCGCAGCCTCTGGAGAGCACAGGAGTTATGGCCCTGTTCCCTATGGAGCATCCTGCACTGAATTAGTGGGAGCTGAGCTATGGGCCCCCCACCTTCAGCAGCAGAAGGTAGACCTGGCTTATAGCTTCTTAATGAAGAATACTGAGCACAAAAGAATTTTACTACCTCTTTTTTTGGCAAGTGGTGGGGAACGTGGTGGTACATGCTAATTATATATATATATATATTTTTTTTTTTTTCTTCTGTTGTCCTAAAGTGAGAAGATTGACGAGTACGGTTTCTATATAAACAAATCAACTTCATTTCTTGGCAGAATTATGTGCATCCATATAAGGATGCAAGGTTGTGGATTAGAACAAACTTTCCGCAGCGAGTAAAAGCCAATAAACTTTATTTGTGTAATAAAGAGCAAAGTTTTTTCTACAGCTTTATCTCAGTTTTGCTGGTTCTGCTTTTTCATGCTAAGTCTACAGTAAATATTATGTTCTAATCACCTTTTTAAAAACAAATCTATCACTTCTAATATCCAGATGTGTGTGTGTGTGTGTGTGTGTGTGTGTGTGTGTGTGTGTATAGCTCTGGTCCACTAAGATAAGATTATTTACAGTGCTAATGCGCGTTATCTACATCAGGGTGACACAGCTGTCAAAAAATTTAAATCACTTTTTGATGTTTTATACTCTCTCAAACATAAAACTATTATATTCCTCCAAGAAATCTCATTCTGGCTGTGAGAAAAGCGTAGGGCACAGGAAGTGAGGCGTTAGCCTTTGTTTATTTATACCCTTGTGCATGTTTGCTTGCTGTCTAAAAGCAGGATCACATCTGGAGCCTATTACTTTGCCCGGATACCAGTCCATGTCGCCAACCCGAGGCCGCCATTTTCAAGGAACGCTTCTCTCCTCTGGCCCTGATACCATCACACGCATACATTTATCTTAATTCCTGGGGTATTATCTAAAAGTGCTCTCCTTACAACACAGCCAATCTGATAATAGAAGCTCTGCACAATTAGCGTTTGAGGAGCAGCCCTATTAGTTGTGAAGTGTATCAGTGTGATTGTAAGTGGGGCTGTGAGCATTCCTTCAGGGACCAGCCCTGATTAAGTCTTCAGGGCTGTGGGAAGTTTGAGGGGGAGTGCTGCACATGCTATTGGAATGGGAGTCATGTCCCAGAAGGACACTCCAGGTCACTGAGAGTGATAAATACTGAGAGCTTGTGTGAACGTCCCAACAGGAAGTGCACATCTGCAACCCTTTTTAGTTAGGAAAAGAGAAATCCTCCCATTTTGAAATGTCCCACTGAATAATTTCCTTTTTATCTGACTATAGGATATCCTCAAGTGCCCATGGGTCATCTAAATCAGTAAGAATAAACAAGATGAATTCTACAGATTCATGTTGAATTGATGCTACACAGTTCAAAGGCTAAATTATATATATATGGCCCTTGTAAAAACCTGTTGTTCCACATGTAGTTCAACATTTCACTTGGGGAAAATGTACTGAAATTTTGTGCAGTAGGTGTAAAATTCTTTCAATTTACCCCTCAGTCTCATCAGGCAGGCAGGCCCAGAATAGAAGAAAAGTCTTATCTTTGCAAATGTTGAGCAATGTGACTGTCAATGCAAGTGAAGGGAAAGTTGTGAATACCATTGAGGTGCATTTTGTAAGTGTGTCCTCAATTTGTTGAGATAGACTTTTTTATTTTTTGGGAAATTTTAAGTTAAGTCTATTTATTTAACTTTGACTTTTAAGGTTGGTATTGGCTGGGTAGGCAATCCATACATTTAGTTGACTGGGTGTATAATCTTTACATTTCAAGCTACTTCAAATCCCACAAACCTCTGCATAGTTTTTGCCAGAAATTGAGTCAGCCTTGTTTTAATTTTCAGTTATATTGTTTAAGAATGGTCTTAAAAAGTCTTAAATTTAAGATGTTGAAAAATTTACAAATCCAGCTCTAAGCCCTCATTCTTCTGTATAATGTATACATGATTTTTAATGGAAACATCAATAACAAATGGCTACAAATAAATTATGAATAACTTTCCAAATGTCAACATGCAGCTTGACTGAATTTGAAAAAAAAAAAAAAAAAAAGACAGGTACTAAACACATTAAAATCACTCATTCAAATAGCACAACAACATAAATTCCTAATCCAAATATTTTTATTTTTAATTTTTTTGTGGAAAGGTTATACCCTGTGTTCAGGCATGTTGAGGTCTTTTGGGAGGGATCTCGGTGTGGGACCATTCTGTGTTAAAGCACTTCCTCATCGGCTAACCTTTAGCTCCACTGTTAAATGATGAATGACTCTACTTAGAGTGTCAAACACAGAGGATCCACGCACCATTAATATAGACTTTTTCCAGGTCATTGAGAAACCTCTTACTTGTCCTGATACTACAATGCCTGAAGAACAAAACTGCCCTATTTATTTTCCAAAGCAAATGAATATTTTATGCCAAGAGCAGATGAACATTTTCTGTAGTGGACTAGAGCCTCAAATGTACTTCAATTCCCCAAACTGTGGCCATGAATTAGACTCATTTTCACAATTGAGTGGTGCAAATGTACAATATCGACGTAGATGATTTAAATAAGAGAACTCAAAACCAATGGTGTTTCCATCTCTTTGGCCGAGATACGCAATTGAGATAAAGGAGGCAGAAACTGGTCTTTTTTCTCCTAAATCCATTCTTGAAGGAGAGAGGCAGTGCATGCCCTGTGGTGTAGAGAAGTGGCTGAGAGGTTGAGAGTCTGAGCCAAAGAGTTTGCAGCAATTGCACAAAATAAGGGAGGGTGCCTTATGAGCCTGGTTGCCATGGTTTCATTAGTTTGCCTGTATGAATGTAATGTGGTGTCTGTAAGTGCGCACGAGAACAGGTTTGAAGTTCTCAAGGGCTGTGATGTTTTTCACTGATGCAACCATCTCTCTTCCATCTCTTCCAAGAGGCTGAGTGTTTCTCAGCATGGCTAATGTGGATTCGTGTCCGTCGGCCTGTGTGAATGTTTACGTACATCCCATGTTCTCAGTCGCTTCTGCGGTGTCAGGACCTGGTCTGTGTTATGCCTGCACTCTGACTCCTGACCCCCACATGCATAAACAGAACCCCTTTACCCCACTGCAGCGGCGGCTTGAGCGACAAACTCACACATTCTCTGGGTATTATTAAATAAGTCAGTCAGTCATTAGACGACTGAACCAGAGAAAGCAGGGGCCTTTTGTGCCCCGGGTAGTGGGCTGTAATTGAGAGCAGCTGTTTTGCTCAATGTGCTGAGTCTGGACGCTGTCCAGCGGAGCACATTTAACAGTCACAGACACATGGACACTGAACAGGGGAACAAATGAGTGTGTGTGTGTGTGTGTGTGTGGTTGGGAGGAGACGTGGAGCAAAAAAATGGCGAGGTTTTGGATTGATGCTGACATTTTCTGATACATTTTTTGACTCTTGTTTTCTGTGTGTACTTTGGCCGAGGCAGAACACATAATTTTGAGGTCATGCCAAAAATAATCAGACAAGCGGAGTGAATGTGGCTCTGGAAGCTGTCCGCACATATACGCAAGTTTCTGGTGTTGGGGTGTATGCGTGCGCGAGTGTGCTCGAGTGTGACGGTCAAATCCCCCTCTTCCTGACCTTAGATTGAATGAGCCATGCTCAAACACAAGCGTGTCCTTCAGCAGTAAGCCCAGACTTGACAACTGGAAACCAGCTGCGCTGAGCCACTGGGAAACTGGCAGGGGTTGGTGAGATGGGAAAGCATGGAGAGGGTGAGTAAGGCTTTGGGGTGTGTGTGTGTGTGTGTGTGTGTGGAGGGGGGGCTAAAAATCTTCACTGGCACCAACCACGGGTCGAGCAATCAGAAAAACAATGGTCTCGCTGTATGCTGAAAGCTGGGGCTCCACTACAGCAAATAACTCTCAGCAGCCAAACAATAAAACAAAGACTGAAATAAAATAAAAGCGGAAATACCTCAAGCATGCAAAACCTCCTCCTCTTGCTTGAATTTATTTTAACACATCCATGGGAGGCCTTTCACATTGACTTACATCAACTCTCTCTCTAGCTTGTAGAAGGCCTTTTAAACATCACCCTACTGTACATAAATGGTTTACAGGTCACATGGAATGGGACTGACAGTGGGTAATTAGCCACAACACTAATCATGAAAACACTGGCTCATGCAGTAGACAGGAAGGCAGAGTTTAAAATACAAAAAAAAAAGAGAGAAAAGGGAAGCTTGAGAGAAAAGAAGAGAGTGAGGGGGAAGGGCAAGAGTAGAATGTACAACTGTAAATTATGTGAATGAGAAGGATCATTCACATTTTCCCATGAACTATCTCTGGCTAGGGGATGACCTATCTGCTCCTCTCCATCTTTTTTTAGTTAGCCGGACACAGCACAGACAAACACTCAGACAACACTGCGTGCATAGGTCAACCAAATTTTCCGACTCAGAGTACCCCCTCACCCTTTTGGTTTGTTTTTTAAAATAAAGCCTCACAAACAATTTGAGTAATTAAAGTCATTTGTCTCTTAAGCAAACCTTGCAAAGGATTTCCCCTACCATGGCACATTATAATTACAACAAATGCCCCATTTTTCTAACCCACAACATGTATCATAATTAAACAAGATCAACAAATCACTTGAAGCTAGTCTTAGGGCATTGAGGAGAAGCATACAACTAATAAGGAATTAATTAAGTTAAAAGACAACAATACATTTGCCTTCAAATCATTTAAACACCCTAAAAGGCGGAATGCTTTAGTATACTCTAATGTGAATGCTAAAAATATCACACACACATACACAAACAGGGAAGCAAGCAATGTTTTGTTGTGATGTTTGGTACAGTTACAGGCGCATTTCAAGATGGAGTTGAAACGATATTTCCTCCCCACCCACAAAAAAACACAAAACAAACAAACAATCACCACTTCAATCTGAACAACTTTCTATGGTCTAAATTATGCCATATGCTGGTGTGAGACAACTGGCTGTATGTATGCAACAGTCATAATAACTTAACTCTAATAGTCTTACAGAAAAATATCAGCACTAATAGTCTTACAGCAAAATATAGTTTGTGCATTAGTGACATGTTTATGATATAGTAATGTCAGTCCTATGATCCATGTGCTCCAGATATTAAACTATAACTGTTATGGATGCACTCATATTCAGACATTTTTAAAGGTCTCCTTCCAAAATAAACCGTTTAAGACTTTACATTACCATAGGTCAGCCCAAGTTGTACTTCTATGCTCAACATCAAAATGCTCTCCTACCCCTGTAGTCTGTATTTGCCTGTGATAGAAAACTGCCGGGAAAAACGAGTGAATCGGAAAAGCTGTACATATGTACGTCAATTTGAACATTAGCTATGCAGTTAACCCGCCCTCAAGAAACGTTAGGCTTCCTGCAGACAGACTCACTAGATGGAGCGTCACAGTGTTGTTAGCCAATCAGAGGCGATACATTTGCATATCATTAATATTCATACGAATCCTCTCGAGCTATCCCTGCACTCGTTTTCACCTAACTAAAATAGCTTGAAACAAGGCAACCACAGCATATTTAGGGGTCGACACCAACTCTCATGACATTATTTTAGATAAGAGACCACGACAAAATTAATGAAAATATGATGGAATGAGATCTTTAAACATTGTGCTAAGCTCCTTGTAAGACATAGAACCCCAGTGCTTGAAATCTATCAACAAGCAGCTATTGTGCAGTTGTCATATGACATAAGCAGAGAGAAGACTTTTCAGTGTTAGTGGTTTATTCTATTATGAATTGGACTGTAGTTAGACAGTTATATTTGGTTTTATTCAATTTGATTGATTAGATTCTATTAGGTTAGGTTATTAATTCAGATTCTTATCACAAATTTGGTAGAAAGGTTACAAACAGATGTACATATAGTTAGATAATGGGTAGTGTTTATAAATATTTATAAAGTCTCAGTAGCAACTGAAGTAAAATGCCAAAAACGGGCATTCGGTGAAGTGCTTACAACATGACATGACATAGATGCATGACATATTTAATTAGACATATTTAATTAGAAAAGATCTTAACATCTAAACATGCCCTTCCATGTCACCTAGTAGTGTGTGGAAATAGACGAACTAAACATGTCCTTCCAGATACTGTAGACTAGGTAGAGTGTTGAAATCGATAAACATAACATAGGCTATGTTCCAAGACGGATAATAAATACTGCAAATTTAGGAAAAAAAATGTGTCCTAGGTACCCTAATTTCCATATTAATTCTTATCTGGAATTGACTTTTAGTTGCCCATTTAAAGATGTTTGAAACTGGTTGATACCCTGTGATGGTGTGATCTTTTCCCCATCTGGATGTTCTTCCTGAGTACGGCAGGGGTGTAACCATACGCAGAACCGCTGCCCGCCAGCGTATGACACACCAGTCCTGATGGACTCACTGCTGGCAATTGTCAAAGGTGGAATTTTCACTGCTTGCATGGCCAGTATTATCTGGGCTCATTCCACATGGGATCCCTGCCCAACATTTATGCCAAACGGATTAATCCAAATCTGAATCCATGCCCAGTATGCACTGAATTGGTTCTTTTTTTACACCATAGATTCTCACTCAGTTACTCTCTCTCTCTCTCGCTCTAAGAGAGAAGGAATGTGTGTATGTGCACAGGTTGTGAAAGACAGAGAGGATGAGAGAGAGAGAAAGAGAGTAGTATTTTGTGTCTGTGTGTGTGTTTGTGTGTGTGTACATGTGCATGCATGTAACTGTGTGCGTGTCTCCATGTCTAAGTCGTTTCTGCTTTTCCATGTGAGTGTGTGTGTGTATGTGTGTGCCCATGTTTTGAACACAACAGAGCTTCAAAGCAGAGCCGAGGGCGTTGCTGCTCCGGGCATAGCAGTGTGAGGTTGGGTGTCTCCATCTGTCTGCGTGGGCTACAGCTCCCCGAGACCAGAGCCATAATGGAGATGCATGGAAGCCAGTTGCTTTAGGGTTCCCGGCTCACTCACAAGGGCACTGGCCCACAAAAGGAAAGGCCTGAGGCGACGCCTAGCTAAGCACTCCCAATCTCCACACCACTCAGGCAAACAGGAACACATGAAGCCCAATGAATTCATTAACTCTTTGGGTCACAACAAATGCTCAGTTCATGTACTGTGATATTTCAAGCTGGAAATTCATAACTACACCCCACTCCACTACCACTATAAATGAAGTGTGTGAGTAAATGCAGCTATCTTGCATATCAGAGCAGTAAGCCTGCTCCAGAGCTATGGCTTTGAGAGCCAAAAAAAAAAAAAAACACATTGCACATTCTCACCAATCCATGTGGATTTTGTTTTGCAAACCAACGCATAGGGCCAAGCCATGCAAATTGTGGTGAAGTTATGTTGACTGGCACGATAATATTCAGTTAGCTGAAAGACATTGTTCAGTCATTAATTCAGCCATTTAGCCATCACAGTGACAAAAGATAGTAAATGAATCCAAACATGTTGCCTGGTGCTACTTCAACTAGATACCAGTACTGATACATTTGGCAATTTTCTTTAAGTTTATGTCATTTTGTATATCTAGAGAACAAAAATGGATTGTAAATCGTTTGTGTATGCAGAGTTAGCAAAAGGCCACCATGTGATGACAAGGTGTCAAAATGCACCTTATAAAAATAAAGTTGACTACCAGAAATGGCTCAAAAAAGCTAGTTAACAAAGCAGTAATACAAAACATTTCTGCCATGAATCAAACCATACCCATAGTTCCTTAAAATCCTGAGTGTCCGGAGGAAGAACAAGAAAAGCTGATCCAGACATTATCCACAATGAATGCTCCAAAACACCTTGTTTATGTTTACTGAATGATGAGTACTCTTTAGACTTTCACATTAGTCATTGAGAAACTCTGAGTGCTGGCTTGACAGCTGCCAAGAAAACCATTCTAAAACATTTATTAATTGGCCCTCTGAGTTTAAAACAGTGTACTTCTAGAGTGCTCCACAGCGAGAACAAAAGAAGGTAAAACTCATACAATTACCTCTTAGAACATGGTTTTAGAAGTCTGTAAAACTGCAAGTGTCTGCATTTTGTTTATTGGTGATTGTACATTTGCAATGTTATTACTGTTTTTTAGGTAATAGTTTATTTTGAATGAGCTCACAATCCCTGTCGTTGTGCATTGTTTTCTTTTACTCTTTGACCTTCAGCTGAATAAAAGTTGTCATAAAAAAGAAAAGCTGATCCAATGGTGCCTGAATAGCTGAAATGCCAGCTCATTCAACGATCATTCAAATTGCTAAATAACTGTTACATTTGTTTAATACATTTATGTTAAAAATGTAAGGATGTACTGCAGTTGATATGTGTTTTCTGTTTTTCAATTCTATGAATTGACCTTGACAGAAGCAAAGGTTTTCACACCGTGGGTCTTGTATTCATGAAATGTCAAAAGCAATAGAAGCTACATTGGAAAAGAAAGAAAAAAAGAGCCATATGCAAAAAAATAAATAATAAATGAACACCAGGTCAGTGGTGTCATAGTGGCCCATAAAGTCCCCTATTTCATTAAACTGCTCGGAAAGGTGTTACCGATGAAGATTCTTTCTGTGATTCTTCTGTGAAGAAAGTGTTGATGCAAAAGATTGTGTGTTTGTGATCGATGTGTCATCTTACTGTACCATTTACATCCATGAATTCTCTGTTCTTTAACCTGATTATGTGAAACATGCCTTTTTAATGTATTTATTGCAAGACTTTAAAGAAATATTACTCACTAACTAGTACATTGCATGGTGTTCCAACCGGAGAGGAAGAAAAAGCACTCAAATTCCCGTCCTGCTCAATGGATATCAACAGCATAGATGGACTGGATTCAAGAAATCCTTAATTCCACCTTTATCACAAATATCTCTGTTTTAGAGGTAATTCTATTGCACCACATTTACACACACTTTCTATGTGTTACGTGACCTCTCCTTGTCTCATGTATTGACCCAGTTTGACACTGCTCAGAACGCAGACCCTTACGGTGTACAAATTAAGCCTGGTTTGGAGCAGAGTTCTGTGTGCCTCATCAGAAGCCAGGGGGCATATCATAGTTAGACGCAGCCTCTGGATAGGCTGGCCTCTGATATGTTCGTGATGCTGGCTGCTGTGAAGTCTCTGTTGCAGAGGGCAACCCTCTTTCATGAAGTTGCATCAGGGTTTCATTATATAAAGCCCTCCATTCACCAAAGCAACACAATAGATTATCCCAGCCTTGTTCAATCCACATAAAAAAGCGCTTCACAGTGAGACATCTTGTTGCAATGATGGCAAGGGAAATCAGAACAAAAATGATGAGGGCAAGACTGATTTTTTTCCTAATCATAACCAGTCACAAAACTTGAATTCACTCGGCGTACAACTTTTGTAGTTTCAGATTTAAAAACTTCCCCTCAGTCATCTTACACAAAGGTCATTCATTCACTAAATGCTCCATTCTTTGAGGGGAAAAAATGACATGCAAATGAATTCAGTGCTTGTTTGTGTGTGTGTGTGTGTGTGTGTGTGTGTGTGTGTGTGTGTGCGCGCGCATGTCCTCCAGTAGGTTGTGTTTACACCCTGTATGTAGAGGCTCAGTGTTTTCAAGCAGGAGGGAAATGATGCCCTTTATTTTTGATGAAGGCCCACTTACATAAAGAATGAATATGCAAATCAGTGGATTGATTGAGTCAGATGTTGAAGCGATTGTTGAGTATGTAACACCCTGCTTCTCCAAAAGGCTGAGCCTTCAGTCTGGACGTCTGTGTTTACCAAGTACAATGAGCTGTGTAGTACATTCACAAAGCTTGTGGTGAATGTAAATACAAGTGCCTTTTCTTCCCTTTACAAAGGAAAAGCAAAGTTGGCTGGAGCCTAAAATCTCTTTCAGATTCAAAAATATTATTAAAAATGAATGTGTGTGTGTGTGTGTGTGTGTGTGTGTGTGTGTGTGTGTGTGTG
>JAGFZM010000082.1:163482-179047 GCA_017657215.1 Limnothrissa miodon | reverse complement strand
TGTGTGTGTGTGTGTGTGTGTGTGTGTGTGTGTTTAATTATAGAGATATGGCTTTTAAACGTAGATCAAATTAAGCTTAATAGGGTGTCTTCAGATGAATGATTCTACATATAAATAATTCACAGTATTCATAATTCATGCCAATTAGTCCAAGGCCATAGTCAATTCCATATTAAAAGAATTCCAATAAAAGTTTAAATGATGAAATCTTAGGGCCATAGTGACTCAAGTCTAAATGTTTTAAGATATTCAAAATCAACAGGAGCAAGCCCATGTGAAGGCATTTATTTTATTACAGCAGACATCACTTTAACTTAAAAGCTTGTGCAGAGACCTTGTGTAGATCACTTCCATGTGGCCTATTGTAATAAACTGAAATGTATTTGTTATGTAAATGTATTTTATGTTATGTTATATCAGAATAAAGCAAACTGTGTTTCAACCCAGGCAAATACTGTAGTTTTCAGGATTCTGCTACAGATCACTTCTACAAAGTCCCAAACAGCTCATGATGTTTTTTTTTTTTTTTGCGTGAGACAATTCTTATGAAACCACTCAGACAAATCTTTCCAAATTCTGCAGTGGTCGGCCTGTCCCTTTGCTACAGGGAAGTTTCTGCAGACCTACTGAAAGTCTTTAGCTGGAGTCTGTAGCTGTGACCTGCTTGAACTCTGAATATCCACTCGTCCAACCAAACAAATAATGAACTCCAATTGCCCTTTAGGAACAGACTGAAGTGCCAATATAGACTCCTACGCCATTGTCTTGGCCCTGAGCTTTCCAACAGCAACCCAACCCATCCAGGCTTGCCGACTCCCACTGAATGGGCACATAAAAAAGACCCTGAAAATTGTTGCATGTGAATGGCAGCCACTGTCCCTGTTTGCTCGTCCGAGTCACAAAAGGCTGGCAAAATGGTGGCGAGGCGTACACTTTGTGATGGAAATCTCTAATCCGTGACATTCTATCCAGAAGTCGGAATGATTTTATGGTTCTTGTCGTGTGAGCAGGACTCCTGGGTGGTGAAAGTTTTTTTTTATTTTATTTTATTTTTCTAAGTGCAGAACGCCTCTTTGTGTGTGTGTGTGTGTGTGTGTGTGTGTGTGTGTTGAGGGGGTTTTAGGCTTCAAAAAAATATGGTTGCAGTACAGCTGATTACCACACTTTGTCAATAGTAGGGCAGTAGAAAGAGAAAAAAATGTTTTCTTTGAAATGCTTAGAGAACAGTGGGCATTGTTGGTCTGTGAATATCTGTGTGTGTGTGTGTGTGTGTGTGTGTGTGTCAGTGTGTGTCTTCTGGTTCAACAAAGTCAAATTAAATTGAACCACTGTGGTCTACCAAAGCTTGAGCGTCACATAAACAGATAGCATAACACAATAGGATTAGCACCAAAAGTATAGTATACTTCCTTAGGTCCTGATACATAAACATATCTGCCCTGTTCTGGGAACAGAAACACTTTCAAGACAATACAGGCCAAATTGCAAAACTAACAAGAATCATAATGGTTTAGTAATTCAGTAAGTCTTTCTAATCAAACCTTTTAATCCTTAATAATCAGTGAAAATCCCCAATGATGCAGACATTCATGCATGTCATTCTGAGACGTTTGGTGCCAAATCCAGGGGAATGAGTTTGTGTTAGCTGTCTCTACGTTTGCTTTGAACAAGTTTGGATGTTCACAGGGGTTATCATTGAACACAATGCCACCACCCACATATTAGACCACACTGTGTCTGTGGAAAAAACAGTGATCAAAGACACGATCGCTCATTGCATGGCTCCATGGTCACACAGCTCAGTTAGCCTTTGAAGTGTTTTTCAGATTTTAACCAAATACTAATAGCCCTAGCTTGCTAGTCTTTGGTGACCAAGGCCCACAGTATGATGCAAAGGGAGGATGAATAGTCTTTAATGAAATATAGATTCAAGCTAGCCACCAGTCATCCTGGGAGACAGGCACAGAGATGATTTTTTTCTTCTCTTTTAGCATTTGAAAGAGAGTGATGTTTATGCATTGGACACCTGCAGGAGGCAAGTAAATGTGATGTAGGCAGAGAGCTTGTTTGATCTCTAGAGTTCTCCAGGGTTGTGGGGTAGTTTGCTAAGCCCAGGGTTTGTCACAATGTATTTTTTAACATTATTCATGAACCAACAGCTTCCTAAGTCACACCGGCATTGCTGTGAGCTGGATTGAACCCCACACACACAAACACGCACACACACACACACACTCACACACCTCCGCACACACACATACACACAAACACACAGAGGAAGAGAAAGAGAAAAAGAGCAACAGAGAGCGAGAACACTGTGATCTGTGATTTTAACAAAAGGCAGCGTTCTCTTTCATATTCACACACACATAAATATAACCATTCAGAGGATCATTTTGATATTGAATAGACACCTGTTTGGTTTATACACAACATATACTGAATATAAATATAAAAAGAGTTTAAAGATACATTACACAGAAATAACACAGATTAATTTGTCAGCTTTATAGTGAATTGGATGGTTTAACAACTCATTATGGGGTGCTGGTCATCACTGGTGTCTATTCACGAATCAAAGAGTTTATTTGTCAGGTACATTGAAATACTAATGAAAGATATTGCCTAAATTAAAGATTTTGTTCAATCAAAGAGAACAACACAAAAAGACAAAAAATAAATCAATGGAATTAGTTTGTATTGTTATCAGGATCCATGTAGCCTACTGAGCTGGTTAGTCTGCTTATGTCCAGCAACTTCCTGAGATCATAGTTGCTGTTTGAAGACAGGCGAGGAAGTCACATATGTGATGGGCAGTCTTCAGCCAAGGTGGTTATGAAGATGGCATCACTTGGCCCACCAATGAGTATAGCTGACATCAGAGACCACTGCACAGCCAAAGCGATGAGGAGGCAGAAGACAGCAGGGTCCTCCAAACCTGGGTTGCAATCGGAATGAAGTCCTTTGCATGGCTCCCACTTGAAGCATGGCTTGAACGATGCATCCAAACACACCGTCACTGCTCCTTCACATCTCACCATCACTTTCATTTCAAAGTCATGGCCTCGGCCTCCACTCCATCTCCTCCACAGCTAGAAGTAGAAGTCTCTGCAGCCCCCCAGATGGAGCTCCCAGTGGAGCCAGAGCCACGTACTGTAGAGTCCCATAGGCAGATCAGTCAGAGCACGTTATTTAAATAATAGCATTTCGCCAAACTAGTCGAAACTGATGGAGACTGACTACAAGCGAAAAAAAAGTAACAGAAATCAAAAGCATGACTGAGCACAATGCTGGTCACAAAAAGTGAAAAGAAAGGTAAAAGATAGCGAAAAAAAGGTAAAATCAAAGAGCTGTTAACAGGCTGCCGGCATCCGCCATTATCACCATAGCAACCCATTCTTTGGTTTGTAAACAAGTCCACATGACGTGGAAGTGAAAAAAGGCAACAAAAGTGACTGTTGCTAAGAAGTTTATTGTCCTTATTATCCATTTCGCGAGCTTCAGCCCTAGGCTCAAACCAGCAACCTGCCCCTCATCATCACTCATCCCACTCAACCCAAAATTTTGGGTTGTAGGTGTCACAGTACATAGTCCTTGATGATTTTAATAAGAAAAAAAAAACAGAACTTTTAATGCCATTTTGTTGTTTGTCGTTGTTTTTTGCATTTGCTGTCTCAAATCCATTCTGCACTATTCAGTACACCTCTGATATATCTCAAATGTCCTCATTGCAGTCTCTCTCTCCCTCTCTGTCTGTCTCTCTCTTTAACATGTACATGTATTTGACTACAATGCATTTATGTCTTTGTTCCTTTTCCTTCATGTTTTTCACTCACACACAGACTAAATTTGCAGGTATATAGTTTAACAAGTCCTAGGTTCTGTTTTTTTGACTGAAGGTATGGTCTGAATGTGGCTTCTTGGTGAATAATGTGCATCGCTTTTCAGCAAGTCGTCTCAACCTTGTCTCTTTGGCACTTGCATTCCCTCACAATCAAAAGCGACACAATATATTTTCAAAGCCGAATCACAGCCTCAATCAAACACGGTGTAGGGAATGCAGTCAGAATCATGTAAATTGCCTCAAATTGCCCAGTGTGATAGATGCTTCAGAAGATGAATAAAAATCAGTGAAGACCCTGGTCACATTTAATGCCTTTTTGGTGTGAAGAAAATGAACAGTTTGACTTTAACAATCATAAATTGCTAATGTATTGCTAAAGAGGCTGTGTGTGTGTGTGTGTGTGTGTGTGTGTGTGTGTGTGTGTGTGTGTGTGTGTGTATTTATGTGATAGGCCATTACCAAATGGTGCTGCCTTTTGTGTGTTATCATAGGATAGCAATGCAGTGACCTTAACATTAAATATTTTTACAGCTGCGTGCAGCTCTTAATAAAAGTAGTTCAAGACAAATGCAGACATCTGCATTTTAACCGTATATAATAATGACAATTTATATGCTGTATAAATTACATTGCTCTTTTGTATAATATTACTGGATTATGTTCATACATTGATACTACAAACATGGAATACAGTCAAATACAATTTGACTTGGGTTAAAGGAGACAACAAACGGAGCTTTTGAGCTGTGTAGGTGTTCCATGTATGCATAAATGAATGGAATAATACTCAATAACACAAAAACTGTTTTGCTTTGTTTGGGGTGCACCCAATATGAGAGTTATTTTTTCTGTGTAAAAAAAAAAAGTTTATCTCTCATTCCCATGCAATGTTGAATGAGTTTGGAATCATACTGTCTTGGGTAAGTAACAAATGCTGTTTGATCAATGTATGTTTTTACTTGTGTATTACCAACCAGTTTGCCGTAAACTGTCTAGACTGGTATCATTAGCTACACCAGCTGATGCCGCAATATGCTGCAGTTTGAATTGAGTCAAGTTGAGTGAGTCAGGTAATTTGGTGTTGTAAACTAGCTAACTGGAAGAACAGGATAGCAAAACTTGAAAACTTGAAATGTCATGGAACCATGGGTTTGGCCTACTGATGTTGGTATCATGCTCCCTCACCACTCCATCAGAAGATGCTTTGTGATGATGGAGTCACCTCACAGAACCTTATCCTTCACATAATGTATTGGAAGGTGATCTTTTGTTCCAGTAAAACCATAGAATAACCTTAGTGGACCGCAAAATGTATATGGTAGGTAATAGTGTAGTGTCATAGAAACACATTTCTTTCCTTTAGAGATTGTAGTGCCATAGGAACACTTTTCTTCCATTTTAAGTATAAGTTATTAGCGGCCAAAAAAAAACAAAACCCACAGTGACATGGTAAGTACCCGGATATAAATTGGATGATATCTCGCTTTATACCTGCTACTGGGTTATAATTTCCATGTAGCTTCATAATTCAAGTAGTATTTATTTTGTAGGTCTTGCTAGAAAAGTTTACTATGTTGTTACCATCTTGTGTCACTAACCCATGTTAGTTTCCATGTAATTTCTGGATATTTTACCACACTGTTACTATAAGGTAATTAGGGAACAAGAACATGTTACTCAGTAAGCTACATGTGGCTGTAGACTACAGTGCATAATCCAACCTGTCAACAGAGTGAAGGGCAAGCCGTGCAGACCAATGTTTCTGTAAAAGTGAACCTAACACAGGCTCTATGGGCCTTCACTCACAATCACACTGTGGTCACTGAGACCTGTTGTGGCTCAGAACCACCATGAAAATAAAAGCACTGTGGTCTCTCAGTGGTCTTTTGTACGCCTCTAAACCACCTTCAAACATCTCTCTCTCCTCACCAGCTGCCGGTGTGCCGTGACTGGCTGGTGGAGGTAAGCAGAGTAATTTTTCACCATGAATAATACATGGGCTCCCGTCTCACTCAAATTGAACCGCTGTGAATGCTCTCAGCTTGTCGGAGGCCAGTGTTCCAGCCTGAAACCAAAACAAAAGCTTGCTGACAAACTGCTCTCAGGACCTGCCCCATCCCTACAGCAGATGCACTGCCCCCCCAACATACATCATTGTCTCCCAATCCTCCTTTCCTCTCCATCTTCCACACACTCAGCTGTCTCTAAAACATGCCAGATCCATAGAATTGAATCCTTGTAATATAGTATAATGACAAAATTAGACAAAAAAAATTAAATGTAAATGGGAGTCTTTCTCTCAATATCTTTTCTTTTGTCTTTATCCCTCTCTATCTCTCTCCCTATCTTTGTTTCATGTGATTTTGGTTATCCAATCAAAGTAGGGGAGGGAAACTTGGCTGTAACATGGTGTTATACAAACACACTCATAACAGTACCAGACACCTATTTGCACATCAGCTCTCGGGAACATGGTACAAACCCCAGACAACCCTTAGATGGATAGCTTCTCAAGACTGTGAGGCATTTTAGGCCTCCTCTGGCTTAAGGCGTATTCAAAACAATCCTTCTGCCTTTCTTCTTGTAAACATATTTTGTTTGTTATCTGTGCTGCTCAGAGATGTGTCTCAGAGATGTGTCTGTCTGTTCTATGTGAAGATTCACATTCATCCAGGCCATGCTGGATTCTCATTCAACTCATACAAGGTGTATACAGTTGGCAACTGCATTTCTTTTTTGGAACTTGAAGACGTTTAACTTTTTTTCAGGCTAAGAACATGACAGTTCTAGACTGGAGATATCAGGAGATATATCTCTAGACTGTGGGCGTAACTCTGTTCTATGTTATGGTGAGCCAAAGATAATGTTCCATCCTGGTATAGTATAAAGAATTATTCTATTTTATTCTAATCTATAGGTCAAACAAGAGAGAGCACACAAAAAAAGGCTTCTCAAGGCAATCTTATTCTCATACACGCACACACACACACACACACACACACACACACACACACACACACACACAGGAAAGAGAGAGGGGAAGAGAGGCATATGCACTTGGGAAAATTTTGCATGAGAAAGGGGGGGGGGTCAACAGAAAGTAGAACTTAATCAAGAAGGATAGAATCGATTGTCTTACTTCAGCTGGTTTCTCCTCTTTAAAATTCCCACAACAGGAACAAATTGATTGTAAGATAATGGCAGGCGTTCCACACTCCTCGAGTGTGTCTGGCTAGTCACTAATAATTGCCTCAGAGCTCCTAACTAAGCTACTGTTTTGCGATTGCCACTAAGAAGAATACTGGCGCTCCTTCACATTTGTTCCTGAAGACAAAACAAAGGCACTAAAGACAATGGCACTGGCTACAACAACTTATGCTTGGAGGACTTCATATTGCTCTCCCCATAACCAGTCAGAGTAGAGTTGAATTGTAATTTTTGTATATGGGCATGCGTTCATTGTGCACACTGTGTTTTTTTCCCATTTCAGGCTCTGTTGTGTGCAGCCATGCAACCACTGTGTTTTCTAGTAAGATGTCATTGCTGAAGAGAGTGAAAAAATGCTTTGTTGCTCATCGAGAATCTCGTCATAGCAATGCATAGAAACATAGCACATGCAAACGGATGCTGGTGCCCACACACACACACACACACACACACACACACACACACACACACTCACACACAAGCACAAGAATGAATTCTGACTGCATTTGTTTATTCAGTATCAGGATTTCAAATTTGCATACACTTGTTTCCATTCATTGTATGCTCCCGAGCCCCGCGGGCTGAGTGTGGATTGTGTTCACGCAGTTCACAGCGTGGCTTTGTTTTTCCGAGACCCCATTTCGCTCTCCTCTGCCTCGGAATCAGAAAACAAAACACAACTTTGAATCTGGGCAATTAAAAATAAGGGAGCCACCGAATGAGCAAACCTTGTCAAAGCCACTCATGTACTCGGCGCAGCGCTTGAAGATCTGATTTGCATAGCCGTCTGTAATTTTGGCTTTCGACAGAGACAAAGACTGCGTAATTGGCAGTCTATCCGGATGCTAATGAGACTGAAAGAGAAAGAGAGAGAGTGAGAGAAAGAAAGAGAGAGAGAGAGAGAAAAAGAGAGAGAGACGCCTGCGCTTTCTGACACTGGTACCAGGTCCATACTTGACAGGAGGATGCCGACTCATATGGGCACACACACACACACCATCAACAACACATGAGGAAGAGCATACGGCATGCACAGAGACACACAAAATGCTCTCTCTCAATCACACACACACACGAACCTTGCCAGTCTTGCCAGTGACAATGTCACTTCATGAATAATGCAAGGATCAATTATGCCATATTAGATGGAAACAAAACATTGCGTTTTGCAGACATGAGTTGAATGTCAGAGCTGAGGAGCTGGGCCGGTGCTGGGTTTTTATGAGCATGTTTGGTTAAAATTTAATCGTGCGGGTGCTCTATCTTTTTACTAATATCATTCTGTCCCATTTTCCTTTCTCCAACATGCCTGGGACTGATGGCACAGCCAGGTTCTTTAAGCCACGGAGCCATCGTCAAAAAAAAGGAGTTTATTAGCCGAATGCAGCAGATATGTGTTTTTAGCCTGCGGTTGTTTTTGTGTCAGTTAAGCACAGAGGGCTACAGAGAGAATGCCCTAATCCCAGTCCTTTGCACAGATTTTTCCCGGAGCTTAGAATGTGGTGATTGTCTACCAAGCATGCAAAATGGCTCCCGGTCAGGCTTTAGTGCCACTGCTGTTACTGGTCCGGCTGATGAAAGCCTAGGGCTCCAGTCAGTACAGGCACACACACACACACACACACACACACACACACTTACAACATACAAAAAAAATAGACACACACTTTCCTTTCATAAACTATGGAAAAATGTTAGCTGCACTACATGCTGCAGGTGGAGAGCTAACAGAGAGAGAGAGAGAGAGAGAGAGAGAGCAGAGACATAGAGACATCCCTGGGCACTACCAGGCTGTCCCTGCCATCTGTGCCATGGGTAGACACTGTACCAGGGCTAAAATAAGCAATCATGCCCATGTCTGTCTTCATGGTCACTGATCTCTCTTTCTGCAGAGAGCAAGTGCACACACACACACACACACAGTCCCAGAGGCAACTTCAGCTCAGTGACTCAAATCAGAGTGGTGCCAAATGCCCTAAAGTCATATTCAAAGAAGTGGCCTTGTAATGTGAGCTGCAGAGTGCCTTCTCTCTTGGTGCAAGTGCATTCATATCAGGTAGCAGTCTTCACAAGTCACATACAACACCCGATCATGTTTGTCGACTCATGTCAAGGCGATGTGTCTTTCTGATTTTACAGTTCAGAAAGCTTTCAAACAAGTGGGACATTTCCAGCAGTAATTAGGGAGCAATTTTGTCCACATACTTGTGTCCAGATATTGACAACTACTAGTTGGCGTCTAAATCATTTCTGCTAATCGCAGGTTAAAGCCTAAAAAAACTGAAAAGCCTAAAAACCACTTGCACATTTTTGCCCATCAAGCCTTAGGCTTCAGGCTGCAGTACACGAAGGCATCCAGAAGCTCCGAAAACCTCTGAGAACAGAAGCTTTGCATCCAATTGCCAACAATATCTTTAAAGACATTCAAAGTATGTGGGAAGATATCTCTGATAGAGGTGGTGCAGTTGCATTTCTATTCATGTATCTTATCAGATCTACTCCACTGCCATCTCTGGCCAACCTAAATGAAATGCTTAAATGTTGAGACTCTCATATGACTTGTCACTGCACAGAAGAAAAAAAACTGAGAGAGAGGAAAAAAGATAGAGAAGGAGAGAGAGAGAAAGAAAAGGGTATTCCTTTTTGAAGTTTCACTCACACTACTGTAGCTGCAATCAAAGGGTTTGCTGGGAAAGTAAGGCTGAAGAGAACTGATGCTAATTTGTATACAGCAGGTGACTACATGACAAGCACCCTACTTTGATCAGTCATTGTTCTATGTAGAGCAGTGAGCAGAGAGAGTGAACCTTCCTAAAAGAGGTTTATCTGTGAATGTGTGTGCCTATGTGTGTGTGTGTGTGTGTGTGTGTGCATGCAGCAGGAATAGAGACATACAGAAAGGCAATCAGATCGTAATTGAGGGAGTAATTATTCTGCTAGAGCAGAGCGTTGGAAAAAATTTGACTGAGAGAATGTTTATTGAGCTCTTTACATTCACTACCCCGAAGTGTCTATACATACACAAGAAAAATAAAAATAGATTTTTGTGCTTAACCTGTTCGTAGCAACACAATTTTTACTCAATGTAGCAATCCATCAAGACCTTCTAGACTCTTGAAGGAAAAGCATAACTTCTGCTCTGGTTGCTTCTCCCAACGTGAGTGATCTGCTGCACAGTGAGAGTGGTTTGACCTTCCCTAGGTAGCCATACTTCCAATACATAAGTGTACGTCTGAGGGCGTCCCCCGAGACACAAGACTGTGTGCTCCCACATTTCATGAGAACACATCTGTGCAAGAGGGAGCAGGTGCCTTGGCCTGGATTGCTGCTTATTTTCATTCACAGACACACACACAGACACGGAGAGAGGGAGAAAGAGAGAAGTGCAACAATGCATGTACACACACACACACACACACACACACACACACACAAACACACATGGCATCAGTGGGTATGAGCAGTAAATAGGTCTGACAGCACTTATCCCGGCAGGCGCAACGGTCAGAATAGAACTGTCTCCTCGCATTCTCAAATATACCTTTCTCTGCCTCACTGCCAGAACAAGCTTCTGGGAGACCCATCTCCCTCTCTACCCCTCTGTCCTTTTACACCTCTCTTTCTTCCCCTCTTCTTTCCATCACTCTTTTACACACACAGGCAAATTACTTTCTTCTCTTTCATCACCACTAATTTCATATAGTAGTCCACGTCTTTATTTCACTTTATGCCTATTGAAATTCCCTGAAACTGCAGGCATATTTTGTCCCTGAAACTGCAGACATCTTTTAAAAAATGTGTGTGTGTGTGCGTGTGTGTGTGTATAATCACAAGTTTCATCCAAGTCTGTCAGTCTCCCTCTCCTCTCTTATCTAGCACTGTGCCTGGCCCTAAGCCAACGGGCCATAATGGTAATTGTGATGCATAAGGTATTCCAGCAGAGGAGTGCTGATGATGTCATAGCCAACAGCCTCAAGTACTTAAGCCTCGCAGTCATCATTCCAAATCTCATTCACTGCCCGGCGACCTAAAAAAAGGAGAGATTCAGTAAACACATAACAGGCTTAACAAATGCCTCTTCCTCCTTCCTCCCTCTGCCTCCCCCTCCTCTCTCTCTCTCTCTCTCTCTCTTTCTGTTTCCCATTGTCCTGGCTTGTAGGAGTTTATTCCTCCAATCTTCACCCCTGTCACACATCCAACATTTTATAGGTACCCCTGGCCGAACCTCCCTTATTCGCCTTCTCCTCCTCCCTCTTTCTCTGTCTCTCTAATCGATATGCCAGGGAGCCTTTCTCCTGTGATGAATAGGCTGATGGCAAGAAGGGAGGGTGGAATATTAAAAGATCCATCCCTGGGCTCACGAGATTGGACACAGAGATTTGGAGGCCCTGTTTGCCATTCCATTTGATCCATCAACAATTCAATTTTTACTCATCCCAATACACACACACACACACACACACACAAACACACTGGCAGAGAGACAGAGAAAGAAAGAATGACAGAGACTTTTTCTTTACACTAGGGAAATGGTTTGTGATTGTGTGTGAGAGAAAAAAAAACATGCAAATGAGGCAAAAAAGGATTCTACTTACACAAAAACAAACAAACAAATAAAAACAACGCTTCTTGGGTCATCAGTAAACACTAAGCGATTTTGAGAAGGCCCATCCAACTTCCCAACATTTCAGACCAGACCCTATTCAGTGCAGCCATTTTGCACAGCAACTCAATAATTCATTGCGCTGCCATTCTGTCGTGTATGGTTTGTCACCCTAGCAACAGGCACAGTGATCTGAAACTCTCACGGGTGGCATGGATCACAATGAAGGTGACTGAAGAGAATACAGGAACTGCGTCTTCGGTGGCTTGCATAGGACACCGCTTCATGTGTGTCTTTGTCCTTCTGCTCTCACATCAATGATGTGGTATGCTCACATGGTGTGTGAGATTTAGAGTAACTTTATACAAGTAATCAACAGAGTGAACATTGGATGAGTGATGTCACACTTTGCACCCTCCTTATTTGGTTGTAATGCACATACTTGATCCAGATGCATATTGTGGCTTGTGGTATTTAGCAGAGAGCGATGGTGTGACCAACTTACAATGCTAATATTAACTGGTTTTGCTGCCACACTAATCATTTTCTAGCCAGGATAGCTGCCCTCTGCTCCATCACAGTCAGGGATCTCTCCATTTGCTTTGGTTTCCTCCAACCTAATTTTGTTAGGGAAATCAGTGAACAGAGGGCTATGGCTCTTGTTGCTCACCATTTTTCTTTTCTTTTTTTATGAATAATGTTATGAATAATAATAGTTTGAATAGTTTAATGGGACAAAAATATTCTTCAAAGAATGCATCATTCCAAATACGTTCAGTCTGGTGACAATGCAAGTCTGACACAGAGATTTTTTTTTTTTTGCCAACCATTTTCCAAGCACATATGGGTACATGGGGAAGTTCAATAGCAGTATTCCTACATGAGTCCATGAAATGTAATGTAATGTTACTAAATTTAGATAAATGCTTAGATCACTGGTTTATTAACCCCAGAATCACAACATACTGTACATCAAGTCTGTGGCTTTAATAATACTGAGCGTCAATGAAAACGTAGATATAATTTCAGATTAATTATGACTAATTATGAAAACACTCCACACACAAACACACATACATGACATGCACATTGAGAAGGCCATCACCCTTTGAATCACATTGGAGAGTAGCAATGCAGCTCATAGGCCACCTGAACTGGGAGTAGCACTCACTGGCGGTTCTACAGGGGGGCACACAGGGGCAGCTGCCCAGGTAAAAATATATCCTGCCCCCCCACCTGCCACCCCATTTTATTTTATTATTTTTTCATGAAATCTTTTTTTTTTATGAAATAATGAAATGATCTATCCACAGTAGCACAGCCCTTAACCTTTTCCCATCTATCCTTGCCTACTTTTCAAATATACATCCCCACCCCCCTCTGAAATTTTGAAATGGTTTCACCCCGAGAGACGTTTTTCTCCAGTCATGACTTTTCTGGATCATCATAACACTACCGCAGCTAGGATAGAAGCCAACGCAAGTCATTTTCTCCACTAGCTTGCTCGTTGACCTCGGGGGTGTGCGAAATCTGCGCAACACAAAACGGAGAGTTTGCAAAGGTTACAAGGTTATTGAATACTCAGCTTTAACCTCTGGTTACACTCATACTGAACTTGTCCCCACCACATTTAAAAATGTTTATCAATTTGTCATTAATGAGGTAAAAAAAAAAGTTGATTGCAATGGCTACATATAAAGCGAAAATTCCCCCTAATAATCTACCGAAGCCGCAGAAACAACAGTTGTGCTCATTAACTTCGTTAAACAATATAACATTGTTTAACGGATTTTGAGACCCACAAGCATCACAACACCGGTCTCACCATACATATAAGGCATGGAAAGGGCCTACACACGGCTGTGGCTGTTACAGTAGAGGAGAAAGTGACCAGATATGCAGCCCATTTTTAAAAATAATGTAGGCTAACGTTAATAAGTTTTCATCTCGTCACGTCGCCTATGTTGTGAGAGTGTGGAGTCGTTTGACCTTTTGCAAAGGATAATATGGAAATAGTATGTGGCATCATGTATACGAGCTTTTAAAATCACTTAGGCCTACTGTAAAATAAAAAGTCTACCAGTTAACCAAAAAAAGTGGAAGACGGAAATCTGAAGACGACGAATAATTTTATTCAAAGCAGACTGCATAGCTGGCAACTGCTAACCGTTAGCTTAGCAGTAGATGGGATGTATGTTAACTGCAGTTAACTAACTGCGAGTTAATATCAAAGATGATATGCTCATTTCGTTTACAGCACATTTTTCGGTGTATTTGTTTACACGATGGCTAAATATAATTGATATATGGCTGTTCCAAAATGGTTTATGAATAGTTGTATCGTGGTAGTAAGTGGATAGTGGTCTGGTTGAGATAGATATCTTAAATAACCTTGCATAAAGTGAGATTCTCCTGCACTGTTTTTACTTGCAGTCAATCCGTCTGTGACTGTGACAGTGTCACGTTAGCAATGAGTGAACCTAGTGGTAGCCTACAGGTTACATTTTGCCAGATGCAATTCCCGGTGGAATTTACATTTATTTTCTCTTCTGAGCCCATATGCATAAGACAGGATATACTTAATTCTATGGGCCTACAGGCGTAGATCTAGGCTTCTGGCCACAGGTTGCTCTTCTACAAAAGGCTGATGCTCAGTATAGGCTATAGATCTGTCTTATCATGCAAGGTGGGGTAGCTGCGAGCAGATAGTTGGAAAGTTACATGTTTATCTTGTTTTTCCGCGTTTTCCCTCTGTTATGAAATTTGCCAGGCGATGTCATTTATAAATTCCCAATGGATGTTAGATCTAAGTTCGGAAACCCATTGAACTTCTGTTTTAGTGACAACGTTACAATAGCCGGATGGTGGTTTCAACACTGTTTGGAAAACAGTACAATGCGTACTATTTTATTGACTGAGCAATCAAGAGTGATGGGCAAGGAAGAAAACACACTTAACTAGTCGCATGTGTAGTCATACATATGAGTATGACCAGGTATCAATGTAGAGAGGTAGAGAGAGACAAGGTGGAGAGAAAGAGTTGTGCGGCATAAGGATAAACTTAAAATGCATTTTTTAAAATGGTTTTATGTGATGTTAGATTACATCCTGAGGGAATATACTTTTAGATAAGATGGTTTAAGTGGTTGAATCAGTTATACCTTAATGGTACAAACAATGGCTCAGCGATGATAGTGTTTCTTGATCCAGTTTCCTAAGCCCCCCTTCTGGGACCTCATGCCACACCTTTGCCACCCCAAGGAAAAATCTCTAGAACCGCCACTGGTAGCACTCTATATATATACCGCCACTGGTATATCTATTTCCTAGTATCTCCACAGAGGAAGGCTATTGCCTTTCCGATACTCCAAAGGAACGTAATTACAGAGCTTCATCCTTTTGTCTTTGGATATCATCAAATTAAGCAGTCATGTATAACTGAATCCCAGGAGCAGTGGAAAATTCAAATATTTAATCAAAACAGTAAACATCAGACAGAACTGTCGGCACAGCACGTGTTCTCCAGGAAAGACCCAAATATCCTATCAGTTGCTGGCAGCTGCACAGTTCCGGTTATACACCGGTAGGGAGAGGAAGCAGACAGCCCCTGAAAGCCTGGCTTCTGGTGCCGCACCTGGCAAATCACACAAGCAATTAGGCAACGGCCTTGTTTGAAATTGCAGCTTCAAATCAGAGACCGGCTGCATTTGAAAACGAGAGATCAGATCCCAAAAGGTTAGGTCCATTTCTCAGATGCTTTTCCGTCTTTGGAATAATCAAGTAACAGGTGTGATGCGTCTACACCTTAATTAAACCAGCACACACTTGAAAGGCTGCAGTGGGTGGGGGCTTGGCAGGGAGGAAGTGTGTGTGTGTGTGTGTGTGTGTGTGTGTGTGTGTGTGTGTGTGTG
>JAGFZM010000082.1:80384-145829 GCA_017657215.1 Limnothrissa miodon | reverse complement strand
CTGCGCGCGTCAGAGCGCTTACTGCCCTTTTTTCAAAGGGTTGGTTAAAGTTGACTTCAGAAAAAGTAGGAGATGATAGGCATCATCCATTCATACGTTTCGGCTTCGAAACGAAAGAGAACCCATTAAGTGACCCATACATGACTTTTTAGTTTGAAATTAAATTTGATGTTAGCAAAGGTTCCGCTAGCTAACCTTATAGTTACTGTTTGCTAAAAAAAAAAAGAAAAAAAAACCTTTGCTTCTAGAAGACAAATCAACCCTTGAATATTACAAAAATATTATATGGACTAGTTAATGGTTCCCAGACAGCTCAGAGAATGAAATGAGAGGGTTTTATAGAAATAGAACAGCATAAGTATAGTCATCTTCACTATTGAAACCAATGTAAATGATAATGTACCGTGTTTCAGCCCCACAAGAAATAGACCTTTCTACATACTATCAATCGATTTTTGGTGTCCCAGTCAACAGTACAAATGTGTGTACAAAAAAAAACAAAAAACACTGGCCACTGCCATGCAGCTATTCAGCCTTCTTGTATTTATTCAGTTATCCAATGCAGACCATGTCTATTTTAGTATCAACCTTTAATTCGATCAGATCTGCCCTCACTAAACCCCCCTCCCTGACTAGCAGAATCCCATTATGGTCACCAGTGTCTCTGTAATCAAAGGAGTCTATTTCTTCAAGGCACTGGTGATTACAGGTTTATCTCAGCTTTCTTTGAAAGCTTCTCTTTCAGAGCTGCGTTGATCAAAGAGATGTGATATAATTTGTGTGTGTGGTGGTGAATCTGTGCGAGCATGACTGTGTGTGAGGGAGAGAGAGCTAGAGGGGGGAGTTTAGTGGTGAATCTGTGTGGGTGTGTGGTCAGTCTTGTGGTCTTGCGTCTGTGGGGTAGGAATTAGCGCATCTACACTTCCATAGAGGATGTGATCCTTATCTAATTCCTCAGAGACATCCTGGGAATGTTACAGGCTGTGGGAATGTCATGCCACATCCCTGGCTGACTGTGGCTCTATTGTGTGTGTGCCAGAGCTGTGGGATACAGCTAATAACGAACAGGCAGCCATGGAGACAGGAGGCCACCACGTGCTCAAGGAGAATCCACAAGCATTTGTTTGAACAAAGGAGAACTCACAGAATAGCATCGCACATGATTGGGAGCTTAATTGGACCATACAATAGACCTTTGGTCCCATTTTTCTTTAGTTCAGTATGCCTGCTTTTATTCCATCCATACTCAGCAATGCCTGATTTTACACAGTACTGGAATAGTTGTGCTGCCATTTTCTGAAATCCTTCTAGTAGAAAGTTTACAGTATTAGCCATTGACAATGCACATTGTGTGAGGTGCACTGGTCTTTGGACAAGGCAAAACATTTTCACTTTGGCATGCAACCTCCCTCAATTAATGTTTGCCATTCGGCTGAGAAAACAAATTATTCCCGAATCACCAAGAGGAGTTCCTGTTTGCGCTTGTCTGAAGAGATCAAAAACACACCATCAGCAGACAGCATCGCATCTTGTAATGAACCATCTTTAAACAAAATGTAAGACACCAGACATTTTCTGTTTATCTATGAATGATGTATGACTGTCTGCAAAAACACTGCAAAATAAACACATTATGAAGAGTCAGAGAGAGAGAGAGAGAGAGAGAGCATGTGTGTGTGTGTGTGTGTGTGTGTACATATGTGCGAGTCTCTTAAGGCAGCACAGGGTAGCCTAGAGGAGCAGCCACAGTGGATAAAGCCTTTATCAAGCTCATGTCTCTCACTCCTTCGGCTGTCCCCCTCGGCCCTAGGCCTTAATTGCAATGCTAGTGCAATTAGCGCTCCCCGCTATCACCCACACAGCCCATCTTTGAATGACCCGTCTAATGGACCGACTCCACAGCAGCATGACCCAAGAGCTAAATGCTCACCTCCAAAACATTTTCTAGTGCATTTTTCTCTCCCATTGGCCCTGTTTATTAAATGCAGGTTGTTTCATGCATCTATACATTACGCCTTTGAACTACGTTTGAAAGACACACTGACTAATACACAATTTTTTTAATCCATGTTTACTCCACAGATGCTGTGTGTTTAAAGCAAATTGAGAAGAAAAAGCATGAGATGTGACTGAAAGCCATGCTTGGCTCACACTTTATGGCTGCTTTTAAAGGTAACCATGAGGTGCCCAACAGTGTGTGAATGGGTAAGCGGCGCGTGGAGACGCAGCGGCCTCTGGCTCTCCTGACTGTGCACATCACTGTGGGATAGCTAGAAACGTAATTTCGATTCCTCTGTATGTCCAGTATATGTAGAGAAATTGACAATAAAGTGACTTAACTTAACTTAACAGATTATTTTAACTTAACTTAACATATTATTTTGCGTGGCTGTGCCGAGGTGTGAAATGACATCATGTGTGCCCAAGACTTATAGAGAAAATGATGAAAGGCTACTAATATAGGGGAGCATAGCAAGATATTGGAATATCTCCATGGAAGGATTATCTTTTTTGTTTGTTCACTTTATTAAAAGACACTACTTCTAACCTCACGAGGGTCTGTGATTGAGTACAAAACCAGTGTTAAAATACAGTTTCTGAAGGTGAAGTGAGATGGTGGCCAGGTGACCAAAATGTGGTGTGTATGTTTGTTAGTAAACCTCAGAAATGTGCTAACACAGCTCTCAAGTCAAGTGATTAGGACGGAGGTAGGTGGACTACTTTGGTCATTTCTGCCATTTGTGAATTTCCATGACAACATACACAGGTCAGTTTCACATTAGGTATCAGGTGGACTACTTTGGTCATTTCTGCCATTTGCGCATTTGCATCATTAAATACACAAGTCAATTTCATTCCAATATCAACTAATGGAAAGGTCAGGGCTACATTACCACAAGGCCAAGGAAGGGTCAGGGCCAAAAGAGTCACTGTGCTATATAAAAAAGCAAAGGCTTTTCATCCAGTAATTGAATAAAGCTGGAATAGGGTTTACAGTAAAAAAGTAAAGAAAATAAAACAAAAAAACAAAAATTTTAAGAAAACCACTGCTACAGATTTGATCACAAAAAATGCTCAAAATCACTAAATCTTGGAGGTATTTATATGTAGAGTTTAGGAGTTTACAGTGGGGAAAAAAATGAAATCTTAAATATTTAGGAAAAATCAGGCTCATGATCATTTGTGAAACCCGAAAGGGACTGCTAAACACAGTAACATATAAGTATCTACCTCTGCAATTTGGTAACCACAAACAGTCATTACAGGTGTGATTGCAGAGGAAATACATAGTTGCTGGAATACTCCCACTCCATGAGTGGATCGCCAGATGCAAGGTAGACTACAGTATATAATTTAAATGGTCTCTGCACAAAATGCAGTTTGTGTGTGTGTCTGTGTCTGTGTATCAGTGCACATGAGGATTTCCAGACATGAATAGTATCATGAATATTTTATAACGTATGTTTTAAAAAAATCAATTTTGGACCAATTTGGACATCGTGTCTAAGTGTGTGTGTGTAATATGCATTGATAAGACTATCTAAATTGCAACTCTTGAGATGTGGAATTTAACAAGATGTAAATATAAATTACTTTTCACTGTTAATTAGATGCATCAAGATCCATGTTTGGCAAATAAAGTCTGTTGGCTAAATGCCTGGGACTGAGGGGTGAGTTGCAACACTGTGGTAGCATGTGAAAAATGACATCAAAGCCTTGTCAGAATGAATTCTACATGAATATTGATCAGACTTGTGTGTCATCACAATGCCACATCTTTCAGGCACGCACATACACACTCTCTTTCACACACACACAACCACACACACACACACACACACAAGCATGCACACTGTACACACACACACACACACACACACACACAGTACAGCTCTTTAAGGATTAAATTGTGTTTTCAAACACACAAACACACACTCTCTTACTCTCTCACACACACACTCCCTCTCTCACACACACATGAAAACACACATACACACACACTTTCTCTCTCACAAACACACACACACTCTCTCTCACACACATACACATACACACACACTTTCTCTCTCACAAACACACACACACACCCTCTCTCACACACATACACATACACACTGACACTCACGCCACAAGAACATCAAGCCACTGTTGAAAGAGTTGGCTTCATCACGACAAGTCAGTCTTCCTCTGAAACGTAAATCAGACTTATGCTAAGTGACATGGCCATGTTCTACCTCCTCAGATTCTTGACTGGCACAGCTTTGCTCAAATCCCTCTCCTCCGCTGCTCTCCATTCCCCTTTAGGCACCACAGAAGCTTTATGCAAATAGGCATCTTTTTATATGAAATTTCAGATTATTATGTATGGAGATTTGCTCAACAGCATTTTGGGGGCTTGCTTTGAAACGTGGCCTCCCTCGGGAGATGGTGGTGGTCTTCGCCTGACATCGTCCCCACTATTCCGGAAAATTCCGAGCCCAAGGGACATCAGCGATGCAGTTTGTGTCCTACTTTCCCAAATCCCCTCCTCGAAAAACATGTTGACTCTGATGGCACTTTGATGCTCTCCAAACATCCTCCCCTTCCTTCTCTCTCTCTCTCTCTCTCTTTCTCTCTCTCTTCAGGTACAAACTTTTTATATCTACTTGTGTCTCCTGTCTATGTCTTGGCCACTTGAAAAAAAGATATTATCAGTGGTCATACAGCTGTGGTCAAATAAGAGATTCCTTAGGGGCGGACTTGTAGTTGGAGCCACCAACCATGTCCCAGGCCCCTCCCACTTAGAGGTGGGGCCTTCTCCCCCTGCTACAGGGAAACCAAGTCTCATGACTTTTCCTGAAGCCATAACAAAATAAAATGTATATATAACTAGCTGCCATCACGATATAGGTAACAACAACAATAAACAACAACGTAAAACACTATAATATTCCTGGGGGTTATATGATTTTTACCGTCTTACAGGTTTAAAAAAAACAATTGCAAGTTGATTCCTTATCACTTTTGTTTGCCATCTAAGTGTCATCTCACTGCAAAAAATGAAAATCTTAACTAGTGTAATTCCCCAGATTTCAGAACATGTATCTTGTTATACTAATTTTAAGATTAATTTACTTATTGAGGCAGAATTCTTTGGCTTGATTCAGTATATTTTCTCTTGAATTGTCTTACTTAGATAATTATGCATTCTGACCAGTTGTCAGGCAGTTACTGAAGGTAATTTTACTTGTTTCAAGTAATTTTATCTTGTCAAGTAAGCCTATATTCAAAATCAACCTTACTCATTAAGATAATCACTATTGGTGCTACACTACAGTAGCCAAATACAGTAGCCAATAGACAGTAGCACTTGAAAAGTACTTCAACATGTGTCTGCAAGCAGCAATATGGGGGCAAACATCATAATTGGACAGTTTGGCCATAGACACATCAAGTTTCTTTGGTCAATGCCAATGAGACGGGCACACTATGTTTCCATGGTGAATTTCAGTTGCGTTATAGTTTACATGCATCTAAATGGCTATAGCTATCTTTTATGAGGCTTGGTCTGAACATTACATATGCCAACTTTTATGAAGAATGGACAAAATCCGTGGCCTGTGAAAACCTCAACATTTATGAGAAAATCCAATATTGCCATTATTGACAATGACATCACAAATGTCCATCCTCCTTGGGGCTCTCCACAGTAGACAAGGAGGTACACTTGCATTATCGGTGCAAAAGTGTCAACATATATTTGCAAAATCTTGATGCAAAAGAAAAATGATTCAAAATGGTACTAGGTCCTCACAAACATGTCAAGAACCAAAGTAGGACATTTGTATGTTTGGCTCTGATCATCAATTTGTTGTTGAGATATAAGCTCATATACTGTCTGATGGGCTTGCTGACAATTTTGATTAGCCTTGGTTGAACACTTGGGAAAATTGAAGCGCCAATAGGTAACCTTTTTATACATTTGGTCGAAAGATTTTTTGAAGTTTAATGAAGAACAGACTAATTTTGTGACAGCAAGTATTAGTTTAATTTTCAATAAAATTCAGGATGTTGGAAAATGATTTTTGAAAATTGGGCATATGTTTTAGAAGTTAGTCATGGATGCAACTCCAGCTATGAAACATTGGTGGCGCTAGATCAAATGACTTGCAGACCTGAAACCTGATACTGAACATTGTCCTAGAATTACTTTGAGACCTCAAAACAGTTACCTCAGAGACATATTGTTTCTGATCTACATAAAGGGTTGTAATAACTGTGGCACACAAAGGTAAGCAATACAATACAATTCAGAAGCTAAGCAGGAAAGAGCCTGGTGAAAAGCTGGATGGGAGACCACTTGTGCTGACTTGAATTTAGCATCTTTGTCCTTGATTCAAGCACATTTGTCTTGTTTTCATTCTTTTGTTGACTAGATTTGAGCATTTTTTTTTTCTTGTTTGTAGACACTAGAGTTCAAAAATAAGAAAATTAATCTTGTTATTTGCTTAAATATCTTACCACAAATACTTCAAACAAGCAGTATTTTTTTAAATCAAGATTTTCCATTCTCTTTATTTTTTCTTGTTTCAAGAAATAAGTGCAGTTTTCTTGTTCCATTGGCAGATAATTTTGCTTGAAATAAGTAAAATTTTTCCCAAAAGAGTACATTTTTTTCTTATTTTTGAAAGGGCATTTTTTGCAGAGTAGGGTTTGGGAAAGTTAGCTTATGCCGTTGCAATACAACCCCCAGAATGTGATGGTGTTTTTTGTTGTTGTTGTCCTTGCACAAAAAAAGACCTAAATCATGATAACATCACATTTTTATAGATTATATTTTGTGATGGCTTCACGAAAAGTCCAGGACCAGGCTGGCAGCGTCTTCATGTACTGGTATAAAAACAAATTCTATATCATTACTATTTATGTCATTGAAATGATCTAATGTAAAATGGACCACAGTTACACTACAGTAAATATCATATTGGGATAATAGTGTCATACATATAAGGTTGTACTATTATGTTGGGTGTCATTCACAACAACATCCCTAAATACATCATTTATACAGTTATACACTAAATAGGTTTATAAGAGTTAGTAATGCTTTGTATTTCAATGCAACTCTGTTTGCAGTGGGGTGAGATCATCATCCAAATGCTACTGAAGTCATGATGTCGGATTGTGTGTGTTTTGAGATAAGGCTATTTCAAAAGTAGAGGTGGGAAGATGCAAAGGTGAGGAAAGGGGAAAAAAACACCTTATCCCTCAAATAGTGTATAATTAAGGTCCTGCAAGCTTAAAACAAGCAGTTCAATCAGTTAGCTTTGACCACAAAATGATTTTGAAGAAAGAACTGCCACTGGCCAGAAAAACCTAGTGATAAAGAGAACGTGTGATTAGGCGTGTGTGGCAAATGAGCATCTTGCCTGTGGCTGGACGCAACTAACCCGGTCCTGCCGCCTGCGTGATCATCTCTTCAAATGCTATATAGCTGCTTCTGACATGTACCAGAGTGAAATTGTTTTTTTAAATAATGTTGTCTGTTTAAGTGCCATGTATATGCTATGCTATGTATATGCTACTACTTGTCATGCAGGACAGATGATGTTCTATGTGGAATTTAAAGGGATTCAGTTTAATGTGTTACTGATAGGCACACAGTGTGTGCATACCTCCATCCTTTAAAAGGGTTAATTGGTGTTGTGGCAAAAGTAAAGGGACCATAAACTGATTCTACTCAATTGTTTGTGGTCAAAGTATTTATTTGCTCAGTCAAAGTAGGCTATTACTATGGTATTTGATTTGGATTATAGAGGTATTCACTTTTAACCAGAACTCTCAAATGCACAGATGCATCCAAACCCTACATCCAACACGCAACCAAACTTAGATGAAGTCAGAAGCAACCTCCTCTACTAAACATGTTCCTATTTTCAAGGCTCTTTTTATGAACAAATATAATAAATAGCAAATACATTCAATAAGCTACTTGATTACAATTAGGACACACTTGAAGTGTATAGGTTAACGATTCAAAGAATTGTTATAAACTGAAATTTCCCAAACATGCACTATGCACTTCAATACAATAAACCCTAAGCACAGAAGACCCCAGACACACTGTAATTATTACTGACTGCCAACACAAGGGGCTCTCAGTGGAGATGCTATGTTGGGGAGTTCAGTGAATCTACGAGCCATAGCCTTGCCCTACGCTCTCATACCTTTTAGGCCTATGAGACTATGTTAGGGTGACCAGACTTCTTGGCATCTTGACATCTTGGGACAAGTCCAAGACTAAAACATGGGAATTCCCTTCTTAATCCTCCTGTGAATATACATTTGCGTTTTGGCATCGCTGAAGAGATGCCGGTTAGACCTACATGTGCTTTTCCAATAGTAAACAAGGCACTCACGCTACTGAGGTGCAGACTGACGAATTTAAAGTTAGCAGAAAAGGCTTTCAACTACCACTACCAGCACTACCATCAGGCCGTACTTCACCACACCTCCTACTCCTATAGGCCTATGTTTGAGGCAGAAGAACAAAATCCTGGACATATTTTTAGGTCTCAAAAACAGGACATGTCCAGGTAAAAAGAGAATGTCTGGTTACCCTAGCCCATGTCATGATTGTTCCTATGTCCCCCAAAAATCAACACTGCCTATTACAACAGAAAAGCAACGACAATCATGCAACATTTTGCATGACAGCTCTAAAGGTAGCAATAGGTTGTGCAATGCTCCCTTTATGACAGCAAATCAGCTTGCATACTTGGTCAGAGGTTAAGTTACCATTACCATTATTACCATGTGTTATCATTATTTTGTGTATTGAGTATTTGGTTATAGCGAGGTAATTTATTTAATTAAAACTACCTTTGTCAAAAAGGAGCAAGAAATAGATCAACACACTACTTGCAGATTGTCAGACATTTGAGTTGCTAGTCATGCCATTAAAGAATGCATCTCACTTTCCATGGTCGTGAGTATTGAATGCCTTCATATGGTGACTGTGAAATTAGTGAATCTAAATGGACTGGGCCAGTGGGAACTTGGGAAGAGTTCTTTCATTTTGTACATTTAACACATATCATAGCCTTAGACAGATAGACAGTCCATGTGCACCTGTCAACATCTTTTGCTGACAGCCCTGCTAGCATACTGAGTCAGGATCTTGTACATTCTGAACCATGCCAAGCTCTTCATGCGAGTGCTTTCTGATGCATTAAACTATACTGATAACGCCCGAGGCGTTTCCTGGTGTGGGCACTGGTATAAGAATTAGAGAGAAAGTAGGTAGTAGATCAGACATCTCATAAATTGTTTACTGTTCTGAAGTTCTACTCTAGCCTGTTTACTTTCATCCATTTCTTAAGTAATAATAATTTTAATTCAGTGTTCCACTCATAATGTGGTGTCTTCTACAGTGAGGTAGACATTCCAACAGGAAGATGGCCGAGCACAAAAAGACACAAGGAAATGAGGTGAGAAGAAAGACGACTGCAGATGAGCATTTACTGATAATATGAGCAGATAAGACTTCGGATGACAGAATCAGTTAATTGTTGATACTAGAGGATACTGAAAATGACTTTTGATGACAGTTTCTCTCTAGGTTGATAGGCTCACTTGTCAGACTGTGGGAAAAGCTATGTATACGGTGGAATAATTCTCTAGTGCAATTGTGCATATTAAATAAAGTAAATGATGTAAAGCCTACAGCAAAGGAGGCCATTGTATACAAATGACTGGCTATTACAATAATGATTAAGTTTGAAGATATACTGTGCAAGACAGAAAAGGATGTGAGGTGAAATAGTCTAGCACATTTTCAGGTATCCTTTATTTTTCTGCATTCTAAAATTTTGCCATACTACATTTTAACAAAAATATTTGTACTTTTACTCTTCACATTAGTGCTTGTTACCTTTTAGAAAAATTAAGTCAGTACATACACTCTCAACAGAGTTTTATTTTACCCATGTACCTATACGCTACATCTACTTGAATATGGGAAGAGTGTTGTACTCCCAGCCAGGCAATGTTCTATAATAAACATACTGGTCTAGTTAAGCCACCTACTTATAAAAATATAATAGCCAAGAAGCATTCAAAATTCCCTCTTTCTCCATATTTTGGGTTCAAACTTTAAACTACTAGTAAACTAGAAGCAAACTGTCTGGTAATAGCTTAGCCTTTCACAGAGCAGAAACAGGGTTCAGAGTTCAATAGCCATGCATACCATAATTCATGAGGTGGATAACACAAGATCACCATATTCTAGACATTGAGCCCAGATTTCTAATCTTCACAAACAAGAATAGAAGGGGGTGCATGAGCATATATGAGCATGACTTTATGTACATGTGTGGGAAGATGTCTTTTTCTGTGATGATGATGATGAGTATGTGTGTGTGTGTGCAAACCTGTGTGCTTGTGTGTCAGAGAGAGCGTGCGTGTGTGTGTGTGAGAGAGAGAGAGAGAGAGAGAGAGAGAGTGAAGGTCACTCAGTGGAGAGCTCGTTGCATAGCTGAAAGGATGACTCTGAGCCAGGTCTCTCACGGACAAGCGTACAGGGTCACCTCTCTCACTGCTGTGCCTGGCCTGGATGAGCACACTGCTCTCTACTCCGCACGCATCTCTCCATCCCCTCTAGAGCTCCTTTAGATACACCAGCCAACACAGAATGCAGGGCTCAAAGAGAGAGAGAGAGAGGGAGAGAGAGAGAGCTAGTATGCGTGTGAGAAGTTGAGTGAATGAATGACATCTGTGAGACTGTTCTGCCTTTGCCTGAGGTTGTTGCCTATCCTGAGGATATGTGACTGTTTTATTGTCGCTAGAAATCCCCTTTCACGGTTTCTCTAGGGATATCCGTTGGGCTGCCCCAGTTCAAAAGGATTTATGTATGTTTGAAGATGTTTACAGCACTCACATGGTCATAAACACACACACAACACACACACAATCACACATACAGACACACACATGCACAAGTAGTCACCCTGTGACATAGCATGACAACACATGTCAATATATGCTAAAATATAAAGAGGTTCTGATTATGTAAATTCTCTCTGTTTCTTCTGCATCCCTACAGGCATATGTGAGGAAACCACTTAAGACTCCTGCAAAATACTGCAGCTCTAGAAGCCTCTCATAATATTTCATAGTAATTTTGAGTGATTATATTATAAATTAGGAAATAATAGTTCATACAAGTCTGTGTACAACAGGAAATGAGCATTAGAATACGCATCACTTCATGATGGCATTAACATGCACGTTGCATCCCTGCTGCTTTTTCTCGGATTGCATTGTAGTGTACATTAGCCAAGAGACAACCGAGTAGACAGACTTGAAGAGTTTTTTTTATGTTTGCTATTTTTAAGACCTTGCGTTTCCGCCATGCATGGTGTTAAACTCACACCTCCGCCACGGTTGAAGAATCACCGGTATACAACCTAGGCTTCTGGGGAAATTAAATATCTATGAGAGGGTCTCCCTAGCAGAGGGGTCATGTGTAGGGACCTCAACAACAACACTGTCCCCACTCTCATCTTCTGCTCCCTTGGGCTGAAGTCAGACATTGCTGACAGACATCAGGCAGACATGTACAAACGTGTTTTTAGTCACTCTATATCAAATTTGCACATGCATGTGCAAACTCACACACACACACACACACACACACACACACACAGACACACGTGTCTTTAGTCATATCTAGTCACACATGTTTAGATCAGCTGAAGTGTGTCTCAATATCAGTACCTTTCCAGAATCACACCTAGTGTAGCCTGCAGTCCCTGTATGGGTCCTAATACACTTTTTCAAATCGTACAAAAATTGAGACACTTAAAATGAATTAAGCCTTACTAGCCTGGGAGGGCTCCATTTTGGCCTTAGTTACTTGCTGCTAATGGCATTAAAATCCGACTTTGAGAAAGCCTCCATTTTGGCTGTCTTGGTACCGTGGACTAAGCTACCCATGAGTGGATCCAGACACACCAAAGTGCATCTCTGGGGGTGACCATGCCATCAGCCCTTTCCACCTCGTTTCAGCCTGAGCTAACAACCTCTGTTCTCTCTCTCTCTCTATCTGTGTGTGTGTTTGGACTACAGACGATGCACTGTTAGCGGTTAAATAAGCACAAAGGCTTCCAGCTGGCAGGCTGTACAGACTGTCCAGTGGGAAGCGCCCAGAATGAATACAGAATCTATCACCAATGAGTAAGGGCCAGCCGCTCGCGTGCCCTTCGATTTTGAACCATTGCGAGGTGGTCTGTCTGTCTGTTGGTCGGGTGGATGTGTGTGAGCACAGCGGCAGATGGAGTAGCAATCCTGATGAAACTGGAGGAGTGGTATGTCATGCTGATTGCTAGACCGCTGCAGAGCACGCGGCAGCGGCTGCTGCGCTCCGTGCTTTTGCCACAACAGAGCTCATCGTGATTAGCCTACAAATGAGACGTCCAAAAAAAAAAACCAAGCTTTGTGAATGCCAAATTATCTCTATCAGAGACGGGCCTTGCAGGGAAAATGAAATGCTCTCCTTCCTCCTCTCAGTCCAGAGCAAATTCAGAGCCCTGCTTTCAGACAGTAATTTGTTTATTTGCCTCCAAATGCCATTCATGCTTTACTGGATCTATTTTTCCTTTTTCATTACTGGCTTATATTATTTCTTTGTATTTTGATGTGGCCAACTCGAGTGAGGTGGAGGGGCTAGTTTAGCCCTACTTGAGGCGGTGAATAATTTAAGAAGGCGCATGCTAACGAGAGTGGAACGGCACGGGTTGTGAGAGAGGTGGTGATGTAATGGGGTGAAACTCCTGAATAACATCTGATCCAGAGAGAGGAGCACCAGCCGCCAGAGCCACCTGTCAACTGGACACAGCCCTGTCTCTCTCCCACTCTCACTTACACACACACACACACCCAAACACAGGACGCAGCCTTTTGCCACAAGCACTCTCTCTCTCTCGAATTTCCCCTTGGGGATCAATAAAGTGTATATATTTGTATGTGTATATGTATATATATATATATATATATATATATATATATATATATATATATATATATATTCATACACACTGTATAGAGAGAGGGAAATTTTGCACATCCTTGTTACTAATTTTGAATCAAATTCTCCCTGGATATTGTAAAGACATTCTAATTAAAGCATTTCATGAGATCGGAAGAAGACCTTTCATGCCAGCAGTAAATCATGTTTGGTAAAGATTAGGTGAAGCTAATTAACGGTCCAAATGCCACTGCTGCTCATCACATCGATGGATTAATCTGTTTTTAACGGGCTTTGCTTGTCATGTCAAAATTGTGTCATATTTTGGAGGCATTAACAATGCACATGTCATGACCCCTTGTGTTTATGGACATCTGTGTGCTGAGCAGTGCAATTTACAGTAATAACATGAATGACAAATGATAACTCATACTTATGAAACGTAAAGTTTAATTGTTTTGATGTCATGTCTGCCAGCCGTGATGGTAATTGTTTGAGACTTGGCTATACAACTACAAGGTTTCATAATTTTGATTAAATGACAAGTAACAGGCATGTTAATTGTGTGAGGCTTAACCACACAACGGTGGATCAAAGTGGTCTGAAATGTAGGGCAACTGATGTCAATGAAGTGTCATTTGCGGAGCCTTTGTGAGACAGAAGAGAGGGTTCTGAGCTCCAAGATTAAACATATTTGTGCTGGATGAATTAATCCTTTGATCTGTGGTCACAATAGCACATGTTTCTAAGGCTTGATGTGACCTGCTCTGATCTTTTCGATGTCAGGGCTGATCTGTCAGTACCTGCCATATGGGAAACAGAAAAGAACGGCAGACAAAAAGAAAAAGAAAGAAAGAGACAGACAGAGAATTATTTACAGCACTGGTTATGGACCCTGTGGAAAACCTGCCTGTAGGAGGATGTCAGTGTGTGTGTGTGTGTCTGGCTATGTGTGGATGTCAGCATATCTGCTTTTGCATTCACAGATCATGGCCTCATACCATTGTTATTTATCCAAAAGCAACAGAGAAAAACTCAAATGTTGGGCAAACTAAAAATAAAACTACTTGTTATGCTCACATCCTCCTCCCTGTCAAAACTCAAAACAAAAACAAAACAGCCGTCTCTATTTCTGAATTTACCCCATTTTTATGGGATGGCTGAAATTACTATGTCTCTTTTACAACAACTGTATTCAGTAAAAGAGAAGAAAACGGCAGAAACTAAACAATGCAGAAAGACAATGGAAAGAAATGACGGCAACAACAAAAACAGACATGGATCCTCCCTGAAAGTGAATCCACAGTGATGGAGAATGCTGCCATTACCCCCTGCTGCCATTCCAATAGAGTGCCAGAAAGAAAGTTTTAGATCTGGCAGCAAAGTAATATGTGTGTGTGTGCAAAAGTGTATGTGTGTGTGTGTGTGTGTGGTTGGGGGAGCATATGTGTGTGTATATGCATGCTTGTTCACGTAGTGAAGCTCATGCTGGGCCTGTTCCAATATGAGTGTGTCAAGGTCATTCTGAAGGAGAGTTGGCTATACTTCTCTCTTGATAATGATCTGTGCACCACATTACTCTATGTGATGTCATACCCTTATTATACATGGATAGTTGAATAATTGAAATCCATGTAATATACTTTCAGTGCCCACAACAACAACAACAACAATAACAACAATAATTGACAAACAAACCTGTCACTGCAGGCTAAGTAAAAAATACACTACATAATGTCAATTTTATGGGAATGGAATCAAATTGAATTAAAGCCAATTGTCAGAGAACATAGCTACCTGTTTTACCAAGCTTGCAATATTTAAGTTATAGACAGATTTCCGGCCCTTGATTATGATTGGTTGAATCACACTCAGTGCTGTTGAATATTCTCTGATGGTTGACACCACATTTCAATCTATATTACTGCACCGCTTCAAAATTTACATTAGCTACATTTGTGCGTTACTTGGCAACCATTCAGCTGAAGTAAATATTTCTTGGTGGAAATACTGTGTTCATTGTTACTTTGGCTTGTCTAATGAAACCATACAAGGTACAGTATGTTTGGTAACCGTGAACATAGCCCTGCTGACTGGTGTGGTTAGGCACAAAGCAACTATAGTTTTATAGTTTTATAAGCCACTGAGACATGATATAAATATAAACAAGCAGTGTGGTATGTGAGTAAGTAGAATTCAGATTGGTCTTCATACCCTTACTAAACCTGCATTCCTGTCCATCTTTATACAACACACTTGCACATGTTGTAGTGACCTATTTATATCATGCCATTGCATATAGCCAATTCCATATCCATATTCAAAAAAAAGGTCTATAATCACAAAAAAAGACAAGTGTCAGTGAATATGTGCCAATCTCTCTTTCTCTCTCTCTTTGTGTGTGTGTGTGTGTGTGTGTACACGTATGGTTTACACTCACACTCTTTCTTTCCTGAAAACCTCTTGTGGCTCAACCCCTGAGGTTTTTCTGTAATAACATATTTCCAAAGCTGACATTTAATCCATGCAAACAAATCACCACAGAGACCCAGTGTCGACCAACCCAGGCTTGTGTGCAGAGCAGGAAACCATCAACCCAGGCAGGAGTAATCAAACTTAATAGATCAATCTAGCATTGGATCAGGGACAGAAGGGGGTTGTGTTATTTGCGTGGTGCAATAACCTCATTTTCCATTATCACGACTGGGCCAGTCCTGAGAGGGAAAACAATCCATATCCCCCTATCAGATTTGGGTGTAGAATGCCTTCTAAAACCAATTATTATTCATACAAAGTGCATCTATACTGCTGTTTGCACTCATTCTATACTAGGATGAGGAAGAAAAATTTTTGCTTGCCACTTTTCTTTCACTTTTCACCTGAATTTGGGTAGAGTATTTGATGGGTAGTGATGACGATGCTTTCTGTCTTATAAAAAGACAGAAAACCCTGAATGCAATGAGGATATAGACTTGAAGTAGACAGAAGTAGAAGTAGATTTTTTACCTGCCATTCAAGACATCCTAGCCTACCACGGTTTCTAAAAGTCAAGAATGCCTTTCGCTATAACACTCACCTTGGAAGCTGTGCACTATGGAGATGAGGCTTTAGTAGCATTCAGAGCCACTGATTTGAAGTATTCTTTAAGGTCAGCGTTCAGATTGCGTACAATGGAACTGATCCGCAAGTGTGTTTAAATCAAAGATTCTAAAGAAGAGTGCGCTAGAATCTTTGGTTCAAATCTCTCCTTTGCGTTAGCGAAAAGTAGAGGACTGTAAATATTGTAGGACTGCTGAGGATCCATCATTGCAGCCTCAAAAAATCTACAAAAGTAGGTAAAAGGAAGGAATTTGGACGTATCCTTAATATTGGAGCAAGGCTTGGTAATGTCCGATGACGTGGAATCCTGGAAAAAGCAGCCATTAAGAATGCTTCCTTGACTTTGAGAAGCAATGTACAAAATGCTATGTTCTGAGCTACTACAAAAATAGAACAAAAAGATCAACTGCAGGATATTCCTGACTATATCAAAAGGCTGTTAGATGAGTTACCGGTACATGCATAATGTTCCTAGAAGTGCCAATGGGGTTCTATGATGGTTTTCAAACATAACTCCAGAGTGCTATTATACAGGAGACAACCTGTGTGAATTATCCTATAGCCCTGTAGTTGCTTGTCCCTGGTCACAGAACGCTGTGTGTAAGAAACATATCCAAGTTTGAAGAGCTATTTTCCAAAACAATCTAAAATTAGATTAGAATTTAAACAAACATTTTGATAACACTTTATATTATTACACACATATTCGCCATTCATTTGGCGCTTACTAGCATGTATATTAGTAGCATACTAGCCATTTGTTAGCCATTATAAACCACTAATTAAAACCTTATTTTGCAAGACCTAAGTTTACCCTTTCTAGACCATTTACTAAGACATTTTAATGCATGATGACATAACATAACAACAAGATGGTTGGGTATGCACATTTACCCCCACTGATTGGTGCCCATGGTTAGCTGTGCTATGTTTTGGTGCTGATCCCAGTGGCCCTTGTGTTTGCAAAAAAAAAAAAAAAACGTTTCAAAAGACAACACAAGGGCTGTAATACTCACTGATGGTGATGGTGGTGCTGATGTGAGGGGCCGTGTGCAGTATGCATCTTGGGGGGACTTAGTGTTAAACATTAAAGAGTTTTATATGAAGGAGGGTACAAACTTGTTTCCATGCTCTTAATGCTTGTTTGCTGGTTAATGTTACTGAAGGCATTTCAGCCCAAGGCTCGAACCCCACAACGACAGCAACCCTGTATTAAGAATCCTATGCTCTAGCCATGTAAATCATGTTTTAAATGTTGACAACCATGTTTTCAGTGAAAAGTAATCAATGATGAGTAGGACAAAAGAATAGGCAATGCTAATGACTCCTGCCTGAGATAGGGTGGTGGTGAAATGTCTATAGAATGTATTTACACACTAAATGAATACTTGGAGTCTTGACATGCTGGGAAAATGTCTGCTAAAGTCAAGGGAATGTTAACACAAAGCAGTGGGAGGAGGCAGAGAGCAGCTATTAAAGACAGGACAGAGAGAGACAGAGTTTCTTTAGCCTTCACATATTTTACCTTCTGAAGGACGATGCAACAATGAAAGTCACAGCTCTAGAATGAAACATGGATTTTCTGAAGATACTGCCAAACAACAGACAGAGAAGCAACAACAACAACAACAACAACAACTAAATTAAAAATGGTAGAATGGAATTTACATGGACACTTGACGGGATGTTCAGCTTACAGTACAAATGCTAATGTCATTCTTCACAGTCAATAATGAAAGCTGGATGCAAACATATGGAAGGAGCCAAATGTCCTCACCAGAGACTTGGGAAGAGAGCACTGAAGGACAATGTTGGATGGCTCCCTGAATGACTCGGCTGAAATATGACATTCCGAGCCAGCACGGAGAAAGGAATGGGAAAGGCAGAGGAGCGAGAGAGGAAGAGAACGAGATTAGGAGAGAGCATATAATGCCACTGAAGAGTGAGCTAGAACGGATGTGACAGAGCGCAGCCCGTTGGATGGGCCCCTCTGATCCTAGCCCAAGGCCCTGGGAGACCCAGGGGCCGGTTGCACCCACTGAAGTGACCACTACACACCACTGACAGATGCTGATGAGCCCTGACAGCTCACTCATTATTTAATGTGTGTGTGTGTGTGTGTGTGTGTGTGTGTGTGTGTGCGTGTGTGTGTGAGAGAGAACATGCGCATGTATCAAAGACAAAATATATAAAGACACACTTGGATATGTCTTTGTGCTTGTTTGAAAATGGCAAACATATATGTCTATGAAATACTTGTATATTTTAACTTGTTAAATAGAAACTTCCTTCTTTTTATTGTTCCCTGCAACCATAAGATACATAGAATTGACAAACTGAGAATAGTGTTTTGTTTATGCCACACAAAGCCTTAGACTCTAGCATATCATACTTAATTTGATTCACAGCAAGTATTTCAAACACCTGTACATGTATGTCAGGTTTCAAGTTATCTTGTCATTTTGCTTGTAGACTAAAGAAATAAAGACTTTCGAAGGTATCTTTTCTGTAGAGTATTTATAGTCATGAATTAATGCATGATGTGTCTGTCATTAAAGCCCTCATGCATATATAACTCATCATCTCAAGCATTATGTAAGGTGGATACATCATAGATATCACTGTTTGTGAAAAGAAAGATGGCCTAATTATAAAACACAAACAATTTTAGATTAATCCTTACTGCTTGTTACATGTTATGAATTATCTAAATGTTCTGAACTGAATCTTACAAATGAATTTATACATTATTTTTGCATAACTTTACAGTATTCCTGAGAAAGTACATGAGTCATCATGAATTAACATAAATGCATTGTCACTTGACTTCAGGTAGTAACAGCACTTTGGTATAAACTCATGACTGCTTCCATTCTTCTCAACAAGTTCTTTTCAAGAAAAGGTAGTTCGCCATATATGGTGTTCTCCCTGGCTAACTTTATGAAGCTGTTGATTGAATTGATGTGTTCAGTAATCAAGTCCACTTCTTGGCTTTTGATTTTGCACCAAGTGTCATCTACTTATGGCTGCGCTATTCCTTTGAAGGTGGTCAATGCCTGGCTCTTCCCCACCTCCAAGTCAAGGTTGAGGACTAATGTGCTGTTTATACATGAGGCGGGCACTAATTAAGGGCTATGAATTGGGAGATGGTCAAAGCTACTAAAAAATGACCAACTTTTCAAAACTGACATGATTTCCCTGCTTATTCATTTTCACTGGCTATTGAAAGAATTAGCCTACATTTTCACATGCACAATGTTACACAAACACATGTAAACAGTTTTGTGTGGCAGGACACCTTTAAAACACTTCCACCATGTGATCTAACATGCATATTGAGTACTCTACACTGATAAGTATGTGGTGTACACTGCAGTACATGTCTTCAGTGGACTGCTGCATGAGGTCCTCTATAGTTCACAATGACCAAACAATGACGGTAACAAAACACTTTAAAAACAACCGTCAGACAAACACACACACACACCTTTGGTCCATGAAGTCAGGAGAATTTAAATCAGCTCTGTTTCTCACTGCTGACAGTATAGGTCCTGCAAGACTTATAGGCCAATATCATAATTCACACACACACACACACACACACACACACATTGCACAGCACAAACTCATTCACACTAACCTCACCGAACAAATACAAAGCACTTGACTCTTAGGCAGCCCAAAGCCGCGTTCAATATAAACTTCATAATGGGAGTGGCATGAACCACAGCAGCCCTGTTTAACCTCCACTGAACTGATCCCACACTCTGGTGACAAAATAAAGTGAAATTGAAATGACCTGAGAGGCAGCTTAAGCAAACCTCAGCCCAAGCAGAGGGGCAAGGAGGGAGGGAGAGAGGAGGGGATGAAATAGATGAAAAACGCTGCCCGCCCGAGATATGAAATGACATAGAGAAGACCGTAGGGGAGAACTGTGGAAAGGAGAAGGGGGTTGTCATAAGATTTCTCCCTCTCTTCCCAGCTTGCTCACGTGTACACACACACACAGACACACACACACACACACACACACTTGTAGAGAGAGAGAGAGAGAGAGGGAGGGAGACCAGACTCTCATTCATAGAGATTCATTAGATACCTAAGCCTCAAGGTAGATAATACTGCAGAACTGCCACTATATCAGTCTCCCACAGACCCACATCACCGGTTTGGCATCAGGCTTCCTCACCTGCCCTCAGCGTCAACCTTACCCATCACTGGGTGCGCCAGTTACGCCAACCTGCAGGTGAGGGATAGTGGAAAGCCTGTCTCGGAATGCCCTTATTTGGACAGCCGTGGCTCCCTCTTTTTCATCTGTGCCTGTGACAAAATGCAGTCAAATGTGTTAAAAAATAATAATAATAAATAAGCAGTGCATGAGAGATATATTTGGACAGGAACTCTCTGTGAAAACACAAATGAAGGCATGCAATGAAATGAGGCTACAGTGAAACATTTCATTAGTGAAACATTTTACTCCTCCTTCCTTCTCCCCCTCCCTTTTTTTCCGTCTCCATCCTCCATCCCCAACGGCCTTTGTTCTTCCTGTCACGTGTGTACAGTCCAATTACAATCTCAGCATGATCATGCTGACAGCCCGCAAGACTGTGGTAAGAGACAATTTTGCCTCATATTCTGAAGCTCAGGTGCTACGGAAGGTAAGCCCATCTGCCCACATCGAAATGTAGGCTTGTGTCGTCAGCAAAGTGCAAATGCATAAAGGTGAATCGTTAACAAAATAAATCCACCGGTACGTTGGCCATTATCATTCCCATCAAAGGGTGCGCTAACTACAGCGCCCGCAATGAAATGCAATTTGGGCTGCTATTACCAGTATAGTAACAGTAATTCCCATAGCCATCAGCAACTGTCATTTCCTTCTGGCTTATTGAGAGCCTCTGGTTGGGGGTTGGCCTTGTCTCTGGCTGTGATGAACTACAAGACTCCAAACATTACGCCGAGTATCCATCAATGGCCTTGTCCCTCTGAGCGAGTAGGGTGGGGGATCAATAGTAATTTATCGGTAACTTTTCAAGAGGGCCCTTTTCCACCATGAAAGAGGGACTTTTGTGTGCCCATGAAGTTGATTAAAAACAGGGGTGCAGTGACAATCACATTGATCTGGCATTGCCCAGTGCCATTTCTCCAGTACTGTGTGTGTGTGTGTGTGTGTGTGTGTGTGTGTGTGTGTGTGACCATAGGTGGGGTGTAACAGCTCTATGCCCATTTTAAATATACAACTCCACTGGAAGGGTTAATTGCAGCCGCTCACACTATTGATCTCCTCCTCCACACGAAATGTTCAAAATGTTTGAACACCGAAACACTGGCAGGTCTCTGCCCTTACTCCACCACTGGCTCTCCAGAGGCAGGCCATGTGGCCAGTGTGTGCCCTCTCTGATGTAACTGGGAGTCATCGACTCTGTGGAACGGTTGTTGGCGAAGGCAGCAATGCAATGGATGATCCCTCACGCCTTCTGCTGCACACTAGCGCCCTCTTTTGGTCAAGTGCAGAATAAACCAAAGACAACAACAGGGAAAGGGAAAACACTGTTTAAACACTGGCTTGTACAAACGAGGACAAAAGAGAACTTGTGCCTCAAGAGAGCTTTTGTTTTTACATGTCTGTCTAACAGTTACTCACATCTATTATTAATAGAAAGATGCATTTGTTTGACAAATTACAACAGGCAAATTTTACATCTCTGGAGAAAGAGACTGAGTTTACTGAGAACAGTTTAAAGTGGATTATACTAAAGGCAGTGTCTACTGCACAGGAGTAAGAGCAAACACTCTTAAGGTCTCTCTTATAATTGCTTGGTGTGACAATATTGAAATGGATGGATTTCAGTTCAGTCTTAGAACTTGGTGTGAATAGTGTTACATTTTCAAAGGAAACTTCTTACTAGCCTTGTTTTTTTATGAACATGTTCCTATTCTAAAGTCCTGTAATCAATCCCCAGACACGATGATGAATAATTGATGCTAAAAAAGCTTTAAAAACATTCTACATATTTATACTATTTAGATTGAATTGGTGGTACAGTAGATCCACTGTCTAAGAGAGAGAGGCTGTGGTTAAGGACCGGGTCTGAGGATGGGGATAGTGTCTGGGTATCGTGATGCAGGAGACAGTCTGACTCCTGCTGTAAACTCAGCTGACATTACGGGAACCTCAGTTTCTTTTCTTGCCTCATCTGGTTCCCACTGTAAGTATTGACTGAGTGGAGGTTGTGCAGTGTATGTGTCCGAAAAGAGCTCAGAGCACAGACAGAGAATGATTCCATATATAAATATATGCATACAGTACATGCACAAACACACACTCATACACACAAACACAAATACACACACACACATACACACACACACACACACACACACACACACACACAGTATATTATGACTAAAACCTTTTAAAAATAAAAAAAAACATCGATTTGAGATAAATGAGCCAAGGGAGTCTCTTCCCTTTGAAGGCCAGGATGTAAAAACGGTGGTAAAAAAGTGGAAGCCAACTAGAGCCAAGTGCAGAAACAGAAAGCAGTTTGTATTCCTGCCGATCTCTCTCCTTCTGGTAAATGTGCTAAATACTTCACCTGTTTCATCCGGCCATCCCACTGGCCCCGTGCTCTCCGCATGCATGAGCATCTTCATGTGAATACAGTGTGTTTCAACCATACTGATTGGAGGAATTCATAATGAAAGGTCAACTGTCAGAACACACAGGAGGTGAGAGAGATAGAAGGCCGTGTAGAATATCAAAAAAACCCAGAGAGAGAGAAAGAGAGAGGTGCGTCAAAGACAGGGGGAGAGGGGTGGAAAGAAGTCCATATGTGGGTTTGTATGAAAATACAGTGGGAAAGAGAGTATTTAGGCTTCAGCAGTTTCCAGTGCACACATTCTAAAATCCTTGAGAGCCACCTCTAAGCAGGAGGCATTTTGATGGCTTACCTGCCCCCCTCCCTTGTTCTATCCCTTCTTTCTATTCTCTCTCTCTCCCTCTCTCTCTATCCCTCTCTTTCTCTTGCACACATACTGGCCCTCTGTAACTATCACATCTCTCCACTCATCCATTACCATCTCTTCCAGCCTCTTGGAAAACAATCAGCCCCTTTACGCTTCAAGGCTAAATCCCTGACACCCCATAATATCCCCCCTGCCTGCTGAAAATGGGTCGCATCTGTATCTATTGTGAAAGCTGATCAATGGCTGAGAGCCCTACATAGATCAGCTAGGACAGGGTTCTCATTTACACACGATGGTGCCACACACACACACACACACACACACAGAGACACACATACACCTGCACCAACAATGCCCAAAAAGAATGAGCTGAGACACATTTCTTCCTAATGGTATATTCAGGGTAGCCCAAAACTTCAACTAGCAACTAAATAGCAAGTAAACATTTGCTTTTTAAGAGTATCACATAAGGAGCAAATAATTGAACTGATTGAAGGTCACATACACCCATCTCCACTACTAAAATATGTCTCAATTTACCAACACCTACACTTATATGCTACCTGAATTCATCCAGCCTTAGTTTCACACACACATGTTGAAGGATAACCTTAGTTTCTATTATCCATCTACACTTATACGGGACTCCTACCTGTACATGTATGCCTTCAGCACATACTGTACAAACATGGACACTACATGGACATACACATGCTAAAGATTGGACAGGACAAATAAACCTGAGATAGGCCTTGTTGAATGTTGTCAGGTAAACTACTCTTGCTATACTTTCTCAATCATAAAGGCCAAAAGTTCTGAGTACTCTGCGTTTATCACAAGTGCCCTACAGTTACAGTGCTCCCATTCTTTTGTTAGGTTCATTTATAGTGGGCTTCATTATACAGCTCAAGGACAACCTTCAGAGAAAAAAAAACACTAAAATAAACTGTTGTGGAACTAGATAAGGAAAAAAATGAGCGCCCAAGAGAGAGACAGAGATAGAGATAGAGACAGATAGAGATAGAGATAGAGAGAGAGAGAGAAAGAAAGAGTCCAGGAGGCTCCAGACAAATACATGGGGGCCTCTCATTATGGACTGAATTAGACACTTTTGTTTTTTCACCCTTAACTCTTCCTCCATGGTCATGTCGCAGAGTAGCCTCACTAATTAAGGCTCGCTCAGCACCAGGGCCACTCATTAGCGATATTGTTTTAGTGAGACGTGAAATTAGTTTCAATTCAGCGGGAGCAGGCATCTTGGCCTTGCAGACGGACCCCTCCACTGACCTAAACAAACTGGTTTGACCTCGCATGTGCATCGTGATGGCTTCACAGTTAACCTGTTCATCTGCTTGCTGAACTCCTATTAAAGTTTGGAGCGCATAGGGGCTGCAGACTCACTCTTGTCTCTTTAGCCATTAGCCAGCATCATCACCGTTGCAGATCCCAGTGACGTGGATGGAAGAAATGTCGTTTTTTATGCACAGAATATTTATCAGCTATATTTAGAAGAACATTTAGCATACATATACTGTATTTTTTAGATGATTCCTGTACTTCTGCAATTAATCAAGGCACTATTCATCACAACTGTTTGTCACTGCTGTGATTTATTTCCAAATAACCTCCTAAACCTTGCGCAGATATGCAAAGTCAGGCTTCTTTAGCATAACGCCCATGTCCAATGAAGCCAGATATTCATACTCCTTTCTCCCCCCAGGTCTGCTGGCCTCGGCCATCCATTATTCTCAGTGCATTGCGGAGATAAAGAGACGGTAAACAGGCTTCTCCTCAGGAAGAAGCACCAACATCCGTTCTCCTTGTAATTGTGATTAATTATACCACAGAGTGCACCAACACAAACAATGGAAAAACAGGGAGAGTAGAGAGTGATGCAAAGAGAGGGAGGGATAGAGAGAGAGAGAGAGAGAGAGAGAGGGGGGAAGAGCTCAAGAGAAGAAATGGAAGCATATAAGTATCTGACACTGTGTAGCAACTCCTGGAGGGGCACAGGGTTAATGGCTAAGACGGGTGGAAGAGAGAAAGACTGAGCCACCAGCACGCTGGCACTTACTGCCTCAACAAAGCAGGTGATGGAGAGTTTGTGGATAGAGGGGGAGGGAGATTGAGAAAAAAAATGGTTCGCTCTAGGAGGGAGGGAGATAGTTGGGGTGAAACAAACACTAAGACGCGTGTGCTCACAAAGTAAGCAAGAAAGATGGAGAGACGAGTGCTCACAAGAAAGATGGAGATACGAGTGCTCACAAGAAAGATGGAGAGACGAGTGCTCACAAGAAAGATGGAGAGACGAGTGGGTAATGCAGATAGCGACACAGGCGTGCTCACATGGAGCGTGTGAGAAGGAGAGAGAAGAAAGGAGTGATGCTATTAAATCATAGAGTGACTGAAGTGTCCTGAGAGAGGGATGGAGAGAGAGAGAGAGAGGAGCGGAAGGGTGAGGGAAAGGGGAAATCTCCCACTGTGTTTGTACTCTGGGCCTCGTTCCAAGCGCCCGGGTTGCAGCTAACTCACATGTGTTCCACCATGTTCATGCCTGCCATGCTGCCAAGGCCCTGGCACCCCGGCATCACCCTGGTAACATGCCGTGCAGACGAGGCCTCCGAAAGCATCTGCGCCACTGCCACTTGCCTGCCATGCTAGAGCAAGGAGCACAGATGGGCAGGAGGTGGCATCCTGGCACCCACAGCGGGAGGGGGTAGTGTCCAGCAGGTGGGGTGGGCACAGTGCACCTCCATCTGAGACAGGCACCTGTGAGGGGAGCAGGTATACACTGTGTGTCCCTGTGTGCTTGGGCGTTTGAAAAAGACAGTGTCCAGCTTTAATTTCCAAGTTCCTGCACAAAAATCTGTTTATCTACAGTTCCTACATCCCCCCCCCCCCCTTGGCTCTCATTTTCTCTTGTTCTCTATCACTCTTTCTCTCATTTTCCTCTTCTGCTTTCTCCCGACATTCCCTTTCTCCTCAGCGGGTCTGTAGTTGGTCCCCTGTGTTAACTGGTCGTCTGATCTTGCATCGCTTACCTCACTTTATAAATCCCAGCGCTGCGCTTGTTTATTTTTTTTTTCAAGGGTCAGTCTGCACTGGCACCATCTGCCACCCTGCCGTTCTCACGGGTCACACTGATGTAGAATCTTTTTTTTCCCTCAGCCGCTCCGGGCTTGTGCCTCTGCTCTTGCTCCTAGTGAGGCTGGAGACAGTCGGTCGTTTAGCTGCTAGCCCGTTGGCGGCACTTTGAAGACACGCTCATCATTCTCAACAGAAGTGTGGTCACGTGCTGCGACACATGCTGGCAAGTGCCGTTACCCCTCGCCTCCAAGATTATTGACCGCCTCGCACGTAAACAAGTACAGAAGCTTGTGCACGCATACAGACACGGACACTGTATGGTCTCTCTCAAACACACTCGCACACGGCCGCATGCTCAAACATGCTAGCTCAGACATGTACATAATCAAAGCCTCTGGAACAGCTCCAAGCGTAGATGACAGCAGCACAACATCCGTCTCTGCTGGCCAGAGGGATCATTTATTGACAGAATCCTGCTGTTGCCTCAGCTTGCTGTTTGATCCATGTTTGAACAAGCACAAACATATATCTCCTGCTGCACCATGTTATCAGCGCTGCTCGTGCTGTGGATGAACTCAATAAAAGCCTCCACAAATCACCACATCTGCAGGGACGCTGCACTCAATGCTGTTTTCACCTGGATCTAAGTGTGCATGTGTGGCCATGTTTTTCAGTGGGCGTCGTTGAGCCTCATAGAATCTAGCTAAGCTAAAGTTATCACTGATGTGAGAATGTAAGGATCTCTGAGTATGAACATTTCAAGTCCTAAATAATCACCTATTCAAAGTGTTGACAGACATCATCATCCCTACAGAAACATATCACAGTGGGATATTCCTATTTCATGGTCTGGTTGAAAAATAGGAGACACATCATTTAATGAGGTGTTAAAAGGACTGTGTGGGGATTGTGGCCGGTTATGTTGAGACACTAATGTCTTAACGAGAAAAAAAAAATCTAGAAGCAAAACGAATTTAAAGCAAACATCTCATATCTTAAATAAGGCTAAATTATTAAGTACTAGTACTGGCAGACATAGATTTGCTCATTCAGTCTGTTTAAACAAATAAGGCGTTCTTTTATTATCACATCATCCATTAATTTGGAGAGTTCATACCTGGGTGGCCTGTGATAACCCATTGTAGCAAACATACTACCGTTGGGGCTACTACCAGGATATTTCTACCACATGGGGAATTCTACTCTAGACTGGTTAAACTGACACTTTTGGTTTTACTAGGAGGCTGATATAACTAACATAAAGATGATATCAGGCAGAAACGGTATCAATTGGTCACCTTGACAGCCAGTATCAATTTTCCGACACATTGACACATAACAATTATCATTAATTGTCGTGCTGGATCTCAGACATTTAAAAGCTATAGTAATATAAGCTACAAGCCAGACTGTCATAGAAATAGACATTTTTGAAAAGTTGTTGTGACATTTGTAACACGGAAATGATAGTCCAAGTGAAATGCATTGAATGTAAGTGCCTTCAACTCCAGCACAGCAAAAGATATGCCCAGAAAAATCTTATGAAGTCTACAAATGTGACACCAAAAGTTTATTTTCTCAATCCTTTCCCCCGTGCTGCACTCAGGGAAGGGTGATGCTGGCAGTGCAATCCGTGCACGGTGACCTTCGAGCACACTGAAGCTTGAGCGAGGGCCCTCGGTGTGCGTTTCCTTTCACCGTCAATGACTTTCAGCGAGCGCAGATCAATACCCACCTGGCACCAGCTCCACAGCCAGCCGAGGCGGCCGGCACTAACTGCATCGCTAATGAGGCAAAATGTGTGTAATTACTGAGAGGGGTGTGTGTGTGTGTGTAGCCTATGTGTTTGTGGTGGTTGGAGAGTGCTGGGGACAGTGTGTGTGTGTGGTGGTGGAAGGAAGGGGGGGGGGGGTTTGTTGGGAGGTGAAGATGAATCTATCTGCTATGGGGTTTAGAGCTCCTGAAAAAAAGCTGGACATCTTGCAGAGACTGGCACATGCTGGCAACATGCCCACATGACACCAGGTGTCATTTTGGGATGGGACATGGCTTTGACGAACGTGCTTTAGCTGTTACAGTGGCACCAACATGGAAAGAAGGGAGAGAAGTTTTCAGGGGAGAGAAAAGTTTGGTCTATGTCCTCCATCAAGGACATCAAATGGCTGGCTGTGTAAAGAAAGGGGGAAGCCATGTTTGGAAAGCATCTGCGAGTGGGAGGGCTAAGGCGTGCTCACAGAGTCATGCAAACATACATAATCGCGTAAAGCCAACTGCACACAAACCCACGTAAAACACATGCACAAACAAAGACAAAAAAAAAAACCTATGCAACAACATCACATTCTCATGGGATTATACAAAAGCTAAATGTATTCACCACACACACAGTTATATATTTGTCTGGCACTCACACAGGCCTGCCTTGCATGCGCTGGATGTTGTTGTTTTTTTTTGGGTGTGTGCGAAGCAGCAAAAGAGGGTTAAGAAACACATGTGGGCCAATGACAGCCACCCCCTAACACAAACACAACCCATACAGTTCACACACACACACACACACACACACACACGTAATATCCCCCACCCCATATCGACCAGGTCAAGAGCTGAAAACGGGCTACGAAAAGCATACAAAACAGCCTGAACTTTGCCTGACCCAGTGGCGGCCACGCAAGGGAAATGGTCCAGGTCGATCAATTGTCGGGAGGCTGGCCTTTAGCGTAGCCAGCTGATGAGCCCCACACGCCTCTGGGGTAAGAACATAAAGGTGCTCCCATTCATTAAGTCACATTAGCTCAGCCAGGCCCAGGAAATGGAAAGTGGAAATGCCAGATAGACCACACGCTTTTTTCCTCCCCTGTCCTACGAGTCTGGAAGCTGCACCAAAAATGGTGTGTTCAATAGCTACCTGAGTGAGATTGCTATAGATTGGTGTGGGTCCTCAGATGAAGTGAGAGAAAGTGATGTTTCTTAACCATTAACTTTTAACACTCTCCACTGGCACTGAATCCTGGAGTAATTCACTGGGGAAGAGGCCTGGCCCTTGGTTCAATTTGCCTAATGGTATTCATGTTCTGATGACTATCGCTTAGCTGTCTCATCTGAACTTATTGAGTTGCCTGATGTGCGGCTTTATGTCCTCCAAGTCCTGTGCAGGAAATATGTCAAACTGTTCCAGAAGCTTGAGAGTCCAGCTTGTGGTTCATCATGTACTGTACCTACTCCCAGGATTTCATTAGCGTCACTGTGGAGCAGGGGGGAGCTATGATGACCCAGATAAATCATCTTCTGAAGACAATACATGGGTGGGATCACTCGTGCCTCATGAGAATGAGGCTACCATTGATGATGAGTTGTCCACTGGGAGAGAAGGAGGCACTGAGGCTTTCAGCATCACTTGACTTCAATAAATAAACAAACACATTCACACTTGTGCAATGGCCCCCCAGAGCATCTGGATGATACTACAGATACAGTACAATATTGTGACATTTGTAGTCAGCACAATAGTCAGAGTAAAATTTCCTGTGGAAAGGGGTGACTCACAAAAAGCCAGTTGGAGAGAGAGAGTGAGATAGAGTGTATTCCCTTCACACCACAACGTCAGACTGCTACTGGAAATTGGTAATAATTGCAATGAGTGAAGTACTATACACTATACAACTAATCATTATGTCTAATATCAATCTAGTCGACTGTGCATTCACCACAAAAGTGTGACCAATATGAAACAAACATCCTTCTGAGACTTTTCCTCAGTGCACAGAGCCCGTTGGAGAATGATTGAGGAATGACTGCAACATTCATGGTACCAGTGTTCAATCGAAATAGTTTCAGTTACAAGGCTATAAGCTCCATGGCATATGTCTTTGCACTTTTATGTCATATTTTTCCAACACCTCGACAGGATATGACACTTGCCACTACAGGTGTGATGCAGTTATCATACGACTTTCTTAAAACTGGCCTCGGCAGCTTTTCCAGCATGTCACAGGGCTCCAGACAGGAGCAAGCTACAGTAATACTCTACTACCGCAGGTAGACAACATCATACCTGAACGCCGCTGTGCAGCGCAGTCCAAGGAGAAAGAGCGTGCTTAGATCCCACTCCACAACCTTTATGTGTGCCGTGAAGCAGGCATCCAGTAAAAAAGCTGTCAGTGCTTCAGCCTTTCCCCAGCCGGCTTCATTCAGCCACCAGTCGGTCTGCCGCACAGCATGCCTTTGAAGGATTTATTCTCCTCTCTGATCCTCGGTGCTAGCGAGAGAGCTGTCGTATTGAGGTATTGATTTAACAAAAACAGGATTTCATTTACTTTGTCAGGGTGTCAGGGAATTAGGTTGGCTTTGTTCATGCACAATAGTTTCCAACTTAATTACAGAGTTAATAGACGATGCATGGTGACAACACACACTATTAAATCGTCATTTTTTTTTTGGGGGGGGGGGGGGTTCTCGGAACCTCAAGAGACTGATTTTAAGAGAGGCTAGTCAACAAGGGTCATTGTAAAGGAGTTATTCTGTCTCTCAGACAGACACAAACACCTATTCTCTCTCTCTCGCACACACACAAACACACACACACACAAATGAACTCACACACACACACCCTCAAATAAGGTAAAAAAAAGAAAGTAAGGAGATCTAGAAGTGACCTTAATGCTTCCTAAGACCTTCCTTTGACCACTGTGGAGCTCCTGACGCTCTCTCTTTACGGCCTAATCATATTGGAAAAGAGGAGGATTGTGAGCACCAAACCCCTCATCTCATACGGGCTATGCTGATGCGCAGACAGAAAAAAGCCCCCAGGTTAAAATTCTTTTCCCGAAAAAGAGGAAGAAGAGTGAAAAGAGGAAGGTGCAATTTTCCTCACAAGACAGGGAGATATTGATTTTCAAGAGATATTTCCTACATCACAAAACTGTGTTCCTTATAATAGGATTCTTCAGAGCTTCACTTCAATTGAATACCTTCAGGGGATTTTACTTTGTGTTGTCTCCCTAATAGACAGTGGAGCTGGTGGAGGCGTGGATCAGACCGCAAGAAAGAGAGGGAGGGATGTGTTGACGGAGAAGAGGGCTGGCAGAAACGCATCAAACAGGTATGATTTCACACTTTTTAGCTAAATTAGGAGAACACAGCCAATGGAGACATTCCATTGGCATGCATGTGATAGCTTATTTTATTAACTGTCATTAGGCTAATGAGAGCCATGGCTGTAATTGTCACATTAGAGATTTCAATGTTAGAAACAAGGAGAACATGGTAGAGGAGGTTAATTAAGAGCTCATTAGACCAGAAGAGCTATGTCCTTTGTGATGCCTTCACTAGGGAGAGGCCCACGGCAGAAGACCCGATGAAGTAAGATAACATCAGAGTTTTGCGTTTGGAGGGGAAAGTACTTCTGACACAACTGGGTGAAATGCCACAAACCGAGGACTAAAATCTCTGCAGTGTTGGTCTATTGAGGATGATGGAACAGTGAGAAAGAGAACTTTTAAAAGGTATACCCACAAGCCAAAAAAACACACAAGAAATATTCAGCAGTAGGTCTTAAAATCAAAAGTGATGTTGATTTATTTTATTATTATATTTATTATTTGGGGTGGGACTGAAAAATAACATGTTTTGAAGATGCATTTCTTAGGTGGGATAGTAGGTCTAAGTATGAGTGAAAATATATGATTTTTCAGTGAATATATAAAATGACACATCTATATGCAACCCCACAGCTCAAACTCTTTTAAATTCTGACACCAACTCACTAAAGAGGAAAATCTCTTTCCTAACCATTAAACATATACACATTATCAAATAATGAGGTCAGTGAACCCAAATGATGTGAAAAAGGTGTCAGATGCACACAAGCTCGCACACACTGTCTCACTCTCTCTCACGCACACACACACACACACACACTCATACCACAAACCTTTGGTGTGCACTCTGCGCTCCCCTTGTTTACCTTCCCCCCTCACTGAGACATTGGCGCTGATGTGTTTATTCAGACAAACTGATTTCCCCAGATGCGGGATTGCTGGCCTTAAGTTAATTTAATATCCCGTTAATCCACTTCCCTCCTCTCTCCTCTGCAGTGAGAGCGTGTGTGTCCCCGGACTCATGTGTGGGTGCTCAGTGGAAAAGTTTCTGCCAGTTGAGAGGGTGAGGGATGTGAGACGGATATATATTCGCAAAGTGACACATTGTGAGAACTCAATACCAATTGGGCTGTATAGCAATTCTATATTGAATTGAGGAAACAGCCCTTTCTTTAAAATTTCTTTTTTAAATGATCTTATCGGTGTATGGCAAAAAAGGCAATATAAGCCAAGGTTTTACCTTACAGTATATTTACGTAGAATTGATCTGGCCTCCACAAAATTTCTTTGAAGCTAAAGTGCTCCAATATGGTACTTAAAATTATTAGTGTTGCAAATACAATACCTTTTTTCAGATTTGTTCCACTTTATTCAGGTATATTAGATAAACACATAGCAGCTTTTATGTGATGAGGAAAGCTGTGTGTGTGTGTGTGTGTGTGTGTGTGTGTGTGTGAGTACATATGTACGTGTGTGTGTGTGCGCGCACGAGAATGTGTGTGGGTGCATTCAGTAGAGTACAGTGCAGTCACCCCATATGCTGATACATGCTGGCTCAATGTCTGGACTGACAACGACACCTACAGACATGAATTGCTTTCACTTCCCCTCAGCTTTCCCATTTCCTTTGTCTAATCCTCTGCCACCTTGTATCTACTCTCCCAACAACCATCTACTGCCGTGTTCCTCTCCTGCCTCCCGTGTATAACTCTCCACTCCTGCTCTGCCTCCCATCTTAATTCATAATTGAAATTGCGGTGCATAACTCAGTGGGCGTGCCAAATGAAGGGAAAAAGTCAAATCTGCTCTGGTGTTTTCCTAGGATATTTGGAGTTAATTATTAAAAGGACAACTCATTCCAACCCTCCTCGCCCCTGCTAGTATATCTTCTCCGCCCCATTCTTCTCCTTGTCTCATTCTGCCCCTCTCCCTCCGTCCCTCTCCAGCAAAGCAAAGTACGTCACTCCCTACCCCTGGCACAGCCCTTGCTGTGGGCACTGACACCCCAAAAGCACCCGGCTTCATTGGAGCCCACTCAGCACGGTGCACGCCAATGAAAAATACATCAGTCGCTGGGGGGGGAGGCAACTGTGTAAAATATTAAGGCCATTGACAGTTCTTATATGTCATGTCCCTGTTGGAAGGGGGCAGGGGAGAGGCAAGGCTTTGGTTTTTTAGGGAAACGCGTCGGCATGAATAATGCAGAGCCATCTGTCAGAAGTCTACTGCAGCAACATGAGCAAAAGTGCCTCGGAAATGGCGAGTAAACACAGAAAACATTGACACATGCAACGGGGGCTCCCGTGTCACACTTGTCGGGAGTTTTCCAGAAGGATCAGGCTTCTGCAGATAAATCTTGGGACAAGAAGTAGATTCCATCACGCACAAGTGGAGCTGTTATGGAGCCCGGAAATGAAGTGGTGCGCAGGAAGGAGAGGGAGGGTGCAGGAGAGGCTGGAACGCCAAAATGGCAGGCTCAAACCGACGAGTGCACTTTAGGCCAGAGCTCTTCATTTTTGTCAACGACGCCAACGTGCAGCTGCACACTCGTTCCCCAATGGTGCAAAGCGGCACTTAACAACAAAGCCATCAGAGAGCAGGCTGTAGGGCAACTTAGCATAGCACTAAGAGGACACTTTATCTCGTCTCACTTATTTCGCCTATTTGGTTAAGGGCCAAGCACGCATTTGGTTCACAAGCAGTTCAGACGGATCTCCTGAGGCTGTATTGACAAAACAGCCGAGAAGTGGTTCCAGGGTTGCCGTCTCAGGGAGATTCTTCAGGACTTATGATAAGTAAGAGTAACTGTAAGTGGTGGAGACTGGCATGCAAGGTACCAACCTGGTAATCAGTGGGAATTTGGGGTTCAGGGTTTTGAACAAACGTCCAATCATCTAGTCCAATTGTCCAATCACTCAATCACCCAACTGGCAAGCTCTGTCATTCAAAACACAATCCCATGTTAATGACATCAATCACATTATTTTAGACTCAAAAATTAGATTTAACCACTAACTTGTAATAAATGTTGGAGCATCTAATCAATATTTTCTTAATTAGCCTGTGCTCATGCATAGTGTGGGTGTAGGTGTGTCTCAATTTACAAACCACCGATGTGACCAATGATCTTGCACCTGCAAGCGAGGACAGGAATTAATGCATGCTCAAAAAAGTGATTGAAAGTAAAACAGAGGATCCTCTGGTGGACATTTTTTATGGGTTGCTTTTCAATGCAAACTTTGCTTTTAAAACTATGAAAATAAGCAAAAAGTAAATAAGCAAAAACCGTATACAATTGTTCCAACTACCATTCTGACCATGATGAAACTGTAGTACAAATTTATGATATTATATATTGGTTGTATGTGAGAATTGTTGTGATATCTTCAGTAAGGTTCCACATGGTCTGTAATGAGATGAAGCTGTCTGGGAAGGGCAAGCCTTGAAGTGTTGAAGACCACTTAACATCCATGTGACCACTGTTTGCAGTACAGGATCTGCGAAGACCATTTGGTCTGAGAGACGAGTTGTTAATTAAAGGCAATACACACCGACAGCAATGATGAAAGGGACATTAGCCTTAAATACGCTTCTGTATCACAGCTCGGGAGGCCAGTTCAGAGGTGACCACTTAGGTGGAACCTTGACGCTGTGTCCTCCGGCCTTTTCCCATAGGTCGTCATTTTTCCGTGTAGCCTAACATGTTGCAACTAACGAAATAAAATGTTCTCATCAGTTTCATAGCATTCCGACGGTCTTCGTGCAGTTTATGTTTTCGGATCACAGCAACGGTTCAAATTTATTCCTACAAAACTACTGTTTGAAGAAACATTAAATATGGGTACTATGGTTCTAACAATCATGACTGCGAGTGATGTCTAGACACACCCCAGCAGAGGGAATCAGTTTTTTTTATTGATTGAATTCCTCCTAAAAGCATTTTTCTAAAAATCCATTTTTGAGTTATTGACATGGTATTAAAAAGTTTTACTTTGGGGTGCCATTGTCTGTAACTGCATATAAAACTGGTAAAGGTTATTGAGAGAGCCTTAACCATTAACCAGCAAATAACCATTAAGCCATCAACACAGTTTCATTCACCTAAAAATAGTATAAAGTTCCCTGGTGAACTTTTAAGGTTGACAAACCCAAAGCTAGGCTAAGATATGTTTATTGCTTTAGTTTTTAGATTGCGGCATAATTAAGAAAGATTTACTTGAGAAAGTGATGATTATTTAGGTTACCAGCATATTTTTTACCTTCATCATTCCTGAAATAGTAACACAGTATTTACATGTTACTAGGGAAGTAGGGCTGGTAAGAATGTTTCCAGTCAAGCCTTGCAGGGACAGTATTTAATAATCCACCATACTAATGTGCATCTCTCTTGTCTCCATTATCATAGAGATGCAAATGAGATGAAAATGAATGAACAATCATTGTTATGTAATTTGTCCTGCCTGACGGAACATGCAAGTGACAGTTCTAAGGTAACACTGCCTATGAATATAAATTGTATCAGACAATATTGAACAACCTACTAGTTATATAAACCTATAGTGATTATGCGTCTAGATGAAATGGAACCAACTGATATGGAATGTAGACTTAGTGGCCAATTCTTCTGTGTAATAGTGACCACACCAGGGCTCGCGTGCAAGTGAGCAGAAATTGAGTGTTTAATTGTTCTCTGTGCTGGTAAAAAACTCTCTGAACCCAAGTATAATATTGCCAGCTGCTTGGGTTAACTGGCACACATTTTTTAACTGTGATGAAGGCACGCTCACTGATCAATTTAACTTTTGATGTGTGCCTTCTTACCGGAGAGCTCATGTTGTTCTCTGGAAGCCAGACAAATTGAATACGTTTTGAGTGAGCATGCTGTTCATGTGAACGCTTGCGATTTGATGTGATTGAACTGTGATTGAAATAAAGTAATGTGCCAATAATCAGTTGAAATGACTGATTAAAACACCTCGGCAGCACCGTTAAAAGCATCTCCTCCCCCAGTGTGTGCATACTCAGATGACAAACACCAACCAGCAGCCCTAACATCACTTAGACAACAGAACGGCTTGGGACTGTGTAAAAGCACTCTCTCTGTATTTCACATGCACACACACGCACACACACACACACAGGCACACACAAAATCATATTCCCGATGACAGAACAATAAATGAGCCAGAGTGATGGTAATGGCATCTGCTGAAGCATCCACATTGCCACAGCAGTCAGCTGGTGTGGTGCCAGGCCTCTGCACTACTGTGTACATGCCTCTTGTATTACACAGCATGTCGACCAAAGACCTCTCTCTCTCTCTCTCTTTTTCTCTAGCTTTCTCTCTCTCTCTCTCTCTCTGGCTGTGCATACACACAGAGGCAAAGGGATGAAGCTTTAAGCTGAGGGCACTTTCATATTTGTACTGTTATGAGCTGAATCCATCTAATCTGCCATGTCCCAGAAGGGAGCCGCTGTCCTCTGTTGTTTTCCACACAGGCTGTGGGAATTATCACATCGCATGAGCATACAGAAGCACCCCTGCCAAGCGCTTAGAGTCATTTTCTATGTTGCTACCCATTGTTGATGAAGCTGCAGCCACAATCTTTGTTCAGTCATAAGTGCCTGTTTAATGATGGTACTTAACCCTCCCCTTTGTCTTGTGTGGCTAAGAACATCTATGTCTCGGTACTTTCTGTTGTTTTCTCATGTCAGCAATTCAGTTGTGTTCACAAGTGTCTGAGGACTGACAGAGAAGGCCTCATCCATGCTGTCAGTCTGCTTATTGTTATCTGCGGATAAGTCTCCATGATTATACATCCCTCTCTGGTTTGGCCGTGTGTAGTCTGTGCATATCTGGTTTGGACAAAACATGAGAGGCAATGTCAGAGCAGCGCTTTCTTTTTTAGTACAGTCCGGTGCTTTAGTGCAACAGCATGTAACGCATCTCCACATCTATTAAATATATCCCCGGTAGGGCTGGGCGGTATATCGATATTTAATCAATATCGATATAATTTCAAACCACGATATGATTTTTGACATATCATATATATCGGTTATGACTTGTTTTTTAATCCAGAGACAAGTATTCCGCTTTTTTCTGCTATGCGACGTCTGTGCACCAGCTTCCTTGCCACTGATAGCTCAGTGCTCCTTGCTTTGAGTTAGCTCCTCCCTTCCCCTACTCATGTAGACCGAGTAAACAACAATGGCGACTTCCATAGATGCATGAGTTATACAGATGGAGAATGGCGCGGAAAGGTTATTGTGGCCAAAAAAGCGAAACATCGGTTCGGTCATTTTGAAATGGAGGCCACCGGCAAGTATATGAAGAGTGTTACAAACTCCGAGGACAGACCGCCACAAAACCAGTGGGAACTGAGCAAAACTTCAGAACTCTTTAGCATGCAATGTTCCCTAACTCTATGACAGAAAAAGCGGCGGTGGAGCATAACGTTAAAACCAATTGCCGTATCACGGTGGACATGGCATCAATTGCCGTAGTGGAACGCGGATTTGTGTTGTTACTTTACAAGACAAGAACTGTCGCGACTATGATGAGAGAGCGCGATTGGCATTTGAACTCTGTGACGCAATGACAACAGACGAGTGGAGTAAAGTTAGCAGAACCTGTGAGTCCTACATTTGTGTCACATTATGGCGGAGACTTTTAACTCATTCGTTTTTTTTGCTCAAAATATACAAATGGAAAGAAGGCCCACATGTTTGTTATTACTGTTGCACAGTTTAGTTGAGAACTTGTTATTTTGAAAAAAAGCTCTTTATATTGTTTTCATTATTTATTTTATAGACACTTTATTTTAGTTATTTTATTTATTATTATTATTTTTTTTTGCTGGAAAGATATTGAGATATATATCGTATATCGATATAAGAGAGAAATATATCGAGATATACATTTTAGTCCATATCGCCCAGCCCTAATCCCCGGTGGTCTGCATATTCAGAACTACAGAGCACTCAGCTGCTTCAAAGGAACTAGACCCCTTTGATTCTGTCAGGCTCAACCAGCTTTTGTTCTAAATATCAAACCTACCCTGCGTATGGAAGTAATTTGGATTACTGTTTTTAACAGTAAAAGAAAATTATTATTATTATTATTATTGCAAACTAGAAATGTAAACTATGTGAAGTAGACCTGAGGTCTATTGAAGTAAGTTTGCAATGAAAATTCTGATGGCATATAAGATTTGAAAAAAAAACAAAAAAAAAAACAGAACAAAGCCCATCTGTGTAAAATAGCTAAAGACATTTTACACTTTTAATCCATTTGCTAACAAACCTAATAAGCAAATCTTTTTTAACTCTTAACAAAGCAGCACATAATTAGCCAAAGAGTGTTCTTCCAAATCAACTCATTTTGTTAATTAAACACTGAGTCTATATTTAATGTTCCAATATTTCATCTGTGAAGCCTGCAAAGTTGGCGAGCACACTACAAAGCAAACACGAGAGAGAGGTTGACCGTCATTGAAAGCAATGGAGTCAACTTATAGTCTGGAATGGCAAACGCAGACAGCCCTATATATGGCTCCAGCTTCCAATGCAGACTTCATATTTAATTTAAGAGGCCTGGTATGGGCCAGACTGGCTGCAGGGTGTGAGGGAGCCTGTCGGTGGTCCAACCATCTGGCCAGAATTGAAGCTTCAGCTGTTGTCAAAGGCTCGCAGTCAATTTGGAGGGTGTGAAAAAGCAACGCCTGTGCCGGTCACCATTCTCGCATTAGCCCGGGAGAATGTCCGCCTGCATCGAGGAGGAGGAGGAGGAGGAGGAGGGTCAGCAGCTCGACAGTGGTCTGACTCGCAGGTAACACCGCAGGCCGCCACTTGACTTTCCGGGCCACTGGTGCAAGAGAGACCACTGGAGGTCATCAGCGGCCAATTAGCAGTCCGAGCTCAGCCATGAAATCCACCCCTATGTCATTTAATGGGGGGAGCAGTGTTAAATGGGTGTTTGCTGACTCCTGAGTCTGGCCCTCATGTGTGGAGAGCAGGTGGAAGGGGAAGATTGTGCGTAAAGTCTGCATTTAGTGTTTCGGAGTGTTGGTCTAGTCCAGGGGTCTTCAACCTTTTTCAGCTCAAGGACCCCTTGGTTGTGAGAGAGACTGAGCACGGACCCCCACACCTATGGAGTAAGATTGCTGTCAAAATATTTGTGTCCATATATTTGATACACGTGCGTATTTAGTTGTGCATAAAATAAACATTTGTGAGTTCTCAAATGAGTTCAGTCATGCATAAAAAATACGAATTCAAAAATTACAAGTACGAAATCAAAATTTCAATACGCCTCTAAATATTATGGACTTCGCACACGTTACTCAACTGTCAAAATACGTCATCGCCCCATTCACAGGGATTACTTGTTGAGAAAAGTTTTGACAGCTATCTTACTCCATACACACCTGGCCCACCTCAAATCCTGCCATCATTTGGACCGTCAGTTATGAGTGCCTACATGCACGCATGCACACACACGAACGCACACATTCTAAACAGGCATTATTATTAACAGGGGTGACACCTTGTTTCTTTACATAGTTAAATTCGCCCTATAACAGAATGAATGTCACAAGGGTTAACTAGCTGGATATATTCATCTAAATTCAGGCAAAGCTTCGTTAGCTCAAACTGATACAGCCTCTTCCTCTTGTGTAAATATAACTTCGTCTTTCAGAAGGAAACACACTCATGAGATTATCGTTATTGTTTTATTGGGGGGGGGGGTGTTCTTTAATCGCGATTATCCAACTCTAATATATAAGATCACAAGGGTCACATTTTTTATTATAGTGGGACGAAGAATTAAAGATAACTGATCAGCTACCAGGTCCTAGTGAGAGCACTGAACCTGGTGAGTGGAACAGAGCTTCTCTGTTCTAGGACTGATGGAATTTGCGAGGCAATGTCACATCAGGCTCAGGCTGAAGTGGTGACCTGTATTTGTACATTTATGAATGCTAATGTGTTTTGGCATAGGTTTGCAAAATGTTACGCAGGGATCACATGATCACATGCATGATTCATGGCCTACAATGTGTTAAAAAAGAATATGAAGCAATTTTCTTTTGAACATTATGTTAACTATGACAAATAAAATTTTTTGGAAGAGAAAAAAAATGCTTCAGACGAAATATTTTCGCGGACCCCCTGCAGTACCTCCGCGGACCCCCTAGGGGTCGCGGACCCCCGGTTGAAGACCCCTGGTCTAGTCCATGAAAAGTTTTAATGATTGACAATCCTGTTTGGCTCCTCTAGTACTAGCAGTTTTGCGTCACATCTGTCAACTAAGTGCGTCACTTCTGTCAACTAAGTCATAACCAAGGGAGCAGCACTGATGAGGTAAGCAGCTGATAGTAATCCTCTAGAGTTTCTTTTGTCTCTGCTACTGTACAGAAATATGATGATGAAGACAGGTTCAAAGCTTAATTGCATACAGTGGTTGAATACTAGAATTCTACTAGAAAACCTTAACTCTAAGCATTTCACTTCACATCTCGATGTCCATTCAACTTAAGTGAAACAGATGTAACAAGAGAAGTTAGCAATATAGACCCACTCACTGTTATACTATGGATGCACAGCAAGTGAGCAGAATTTTTCAAAGAAAACTATATCAAATACAATAAAGCTGACTTTGTTCACTAAATTGGTCAACTGAATTAGGGGCAGATGCCTTAAGTTCCAGTTTAATGTATAAGAAGGCAGTTAAAATATAGAAAGCACACGTAGCAGCAGATGTAAGTTTATGTTCAGGCTGATAATCCTGATGTTTTCTTGCGGCAAAGACAGTTTATATATTAAGCTGAACTAGAGACAAAGTGAAGTAAGATATTTTTTGTCACTTTATTGAATTTGGTTCATAAAAGGCTCATAATTGGTTCATAGTTGCTAAAGATTAGTGTAACCCATGGAAGAAAGATCATGATTTGTAACATTTTATGCTTCCCTGTATAATTTGTATTTATTTCAGTTTTTACCTTTTCTACATTAAATTTGTCTAAATTCCACAATTGACTGTCTCATGGAGAAGATAATGAGTTTTACTTGCCGTTTTCTGCAAGTTCAGAATAGTGCAGAATAGTTGGGCCAAAACACATACATAGCCGAATCCAATTAAGTGTTCATAATAAGTCTGTAACCATTGGTTGTACTGCTAGAGAGACATGCTGCACTTGTGAGAGGAAAGATTTTCAGAGGCTCAAATTAATGGGAAATGGCTGGTGTCAGCTGTTGTGGCAATGGCAGAGATGCACAGGTGAGAGGCCAAGACGGAGGAGGAGGCCGAGTCCGTTTACAGTGTCAGGAAGATACAGCAAAAAGGTGTCTGTTTGATAGCTATTTGCCTCTGTAGGAGGTGAATTTTCAATTCACAGACAAGAGAGTGAAGATGGTGTGTGTGTACATGTGTGCCTGCAAGAGGGTGTACATTGGACTGTGAGTGTGTATGTGTGTGTGTGTGTGTGTGTGTAAGACAGAGAGAGACAGTACTAAAAAAAAAATATCAATACCAATGTAATTTCAAGGTTCATACTCAAGAGCAAAGATTAATCTAGATTATTGCGCTTGCATGGTTCTCCCAAAACAACTCAATTAAAAAAAAAAAAAAACAGGAAAATCTATTCTCTCTATTGCCTTTGAGACGTGGTTGATCTCTTTCCTCTCCACTTCTTTCTCTCTCATCACTTAGCCAACATCTGTACATGGTTGCACATGCAATATAACTCACATTCTCTGAAATCTGATGGAGACTGTTCTAGCTCATCTCCTCTCTGACTTTCCAGGCCATTACCACCCTGCCGTGAGTCATCACTGCCTTCTACTGCCTGACCCTGCACCTCTTGCCTCCTGGGTACCCAACCAACCCCACCGAAGATGCCATCCTGCTGAGGACCTTCTTCCAACGTTTGATCCGGTGGCACTCCTGAATGGTCCTCAACCCACTCCACGGTCCATGCCACTGCCTCCCTGCTGAGGGTCACCCCTGCCTTCCACTGCCTGATCCTGCATCTCTGGCTTCCTGGGCGGGCTGCCTTCAGCTCCATAGACGACCCTGACATGGCTTGACTACTCCTAATGACATGGGACTATAACCTGGGATTATAATGGGACTCCTATATTACTTTATTTATACCACAATTTTCTTATAATGTGTACCTAAAGGCAGGCATGTAATTTCCACGGGGGTTACAGGGGTCATGACCCCCCCAATAATCAGATCCAGCCAATATAATCCCCCCCCCCCCCAATATAATTACATCAGTACAGTTAATAAAATTATGAATTATTTTTGTTCAATTTTGTTTAATTATTTCATTTATTGTCTGCAGAATACATGTAGTTGCAGCATGTTTAATCACCTTGTAATGTAACCCCCCCTCCCTCCCCACACCAATTAGTTGGTATTACCCAGCCCGCATTCTCTTCCAAACTGTGGAGATCAGTCATGAAAAGATGCGGACAGGCAACACTTTTTAATTGTTGGTCAAGACCATCGGCTAGTAAAAAGATAAAAAGTCCTGACCAAAAGGACCCCACCAATGTTCAGCACAAAGTTACGCCCTTGCCAAATGGAATAATAGTGGACTAATCACCATCTGAGAGACTGAAAACCTGCCCTAGGCAGTTGGGCTAGCCCCTTGAGCCGTCGTAACTGCCCAAGGTTTCTTCCTTTACCATAACAAGTAAAAACAAAAAACGCTCCTAGGGAGTTTTTCCTTGCCCCTGTTGCTCATTGGGCCTCTGTGTTAAGCGCTTTGAGACATGCCTTTCATAAAAAAGCGCTATATAAATAAAATTGAATTGAATCAAATTGAATGTAGAGATAGAGATTTTTTACATTACAGGGTAAACCTGTCACAGGAAGCTTTTTTCGTGTGTGCATTTCACAATGGACAAAAAATAGCACTATGTCAGTAGAGTAAGATACTCTGACTGGGATGCCAATAAGACACTGATGGTCCCATATTTGGCTCTCTGAAGAGCCCAGTGTCAGCAGAGGCTGACTTTATGTTATTAGGAAGGAAGGACATATTTACTTTGACCACATCACATCACAAAGGAGGAACACTTTTAATTAAGAAAATAATCTTCATGTTCTTTTTTCATCTCTGTTGAATCACTTAGAAGGGACTGGGAGGGTTTGATCTGTGTCTGAATCTTCTGCAAGTCTGCTCTGGGAACCCTCTGATGGATCATCAAAATAAAAGCCAATTCTCCTGTCAGTCCATGACTGAAGCACAGCAGGATTTTATGCGTAAGCCGACATAGGGTCTTGCAGCTGTAATGTTCTTGTAGCTTTAAATTATGAGAGTGAAATAGGGCATTCCTATTAAGGTCATTTGTATGTAACGATATTGTGATAAATCATGTCTATTTGCTCAAGTATGCATGCAGTGTTAAGTCCTATTTGGCCAAAATGGTGATATAACGCTGTAATTGGACTAATTGTCTGAAACGGAGCCATCCCTTTTTAACAATGAAGCTTTACTGGACTGAAATCAATATTATGGATTGATGATTCCAAGTCACTCCACGACAATATTGAAATTTCCAAAGACCTTTGTGCATGTGGCTTGGCACGGGCTGCCCAGCATTGCCCTTCTCAAAGTCATGAATTATGGATGGCTCACAGAGCGCCATCAAATAATAACAAACACACAAAACCCGTTAGCCAGGGAAAAGCAAGAGAGCTGTGAAATGCCAAAGCTGAATAATTCACAGAGCGTCATTCACTGAGATTTTAGTTTTTTTTTTCCTCTTTTCATTCCAGACAGGCCTTGGGACATGGGAAAGGGAATGGCAGCAGAGTAAGAGCACACCTGGAAGTCAACTCCTCAAAATCTACCATCCATGTAAATGCCCTCAAATTGTCTGAGCTATCGCTTTCTTCCCGAATGAGACACATTGAGGGGTTGGAGCAGTGACTCTGGGCCAACTGTTCACCATTCATGTTTATTTTCCACTTTATTTTTTTATTTAGTCTGAGGGCTATCAGAGGTCACCATGAATTGAGGGAGGTATTTGTGTTTGTGTGTTTGGGGGGTGGCTACAGTTTCAATTCTTGTGTGTGACCGAAGCAGGGTGCCTGAGGAAGGGGGGTGGACGACGGGTCAGCTGTGGAGGCCTGCTGAAGCCCATTGATCTCATACCAATTAGCATAGTCTCCATCTGGTGCCGGCTGCAAAACCTGCTAGTCTGAGCCAAGTGCTGCCGCCCCACAGACATCCATCCACCTTCAAGCCCCAGCGACACCCTCCCCCCACATATACACACATTACACAACATATATACAAACACACACACACACACACACACACTCAAGTACACACACTGATACAGCTCCGTAGTCAGCTTGGTTACAAAAAAAAGCCTTAAGAAAGAGCACCAGCCAGCAAGTCCTGACAAGATAACGGATGGGCTCTCTCAATTGTTGCCCAAGAACACCAGACATTATGGGCTAATTCAATTTAGCAACTCCTCTCACACACAGCGACAGAATGGTGTGTTTGTGTGTGTGTGTATAGACACACTAAGTGTATGTTTGCAAAGCCAGTGTGAATAAATGGCATTGGAGCACTGTGTGTGTGTGTGTGTGTGTGTGTGTGTGTCTGTGTTACAAGTTGCAAGGCTGGGGTGTTTTTGTGAAGATGAAGAGCTGTAGAGATAGGCACAGTCAGCCTCATCTGCCAACACTCCAGTGGAAGGGCTAGCTGACGCCCTTCTGCTGCTAACAGCTGGGACAGGAAGCAGAGACAGAAGGCTGCACCCTCTCCAATCCCCTCAACTCCTGAACCACCCAACCCCACCCAACTCTTCCCAAACCTTTCTCCGTCCTTCCCCTCTCACCACCACGCCCAAATGACCACACCAGCCGATAATTTAACTGAGTATCCATCACTGTCACATGGAAAAGACTGAGGAGGTGCTACAAGGATGTGTGTGTGTGTGTGTGTGTGTGTGTATGTGTGTGTGTTTGGGGGGCCAATTACAGTTAAATTCCATTGTTTTGCAAAAATATAAGGGAGAAATTAAGGTATGTTATAATAGAAGACTTAGGCATGCCAAATAGACATCCGGCTTACACAGATTGTCGGTGTAGAAAGTTTGGTGTACAGCCATTATATAGTTCCCAGTGTCACTCTAGATTTAATATAGGATTGTTACCATAGATACATGTACTTTATGTGACTTGCTTCAGGAGGACCTGTCTTTGTCTGTCTCTCAGCAAGGTTTGTACTTGCCATAGTACACATAGAACATGTGCTGCATGTCTTGAATGAGAACAAAAAAAAAAGCCAGTATGTGTGGAGAAAAGTGAACACTGAAAATCATCTCAGGCACATTTGTGTGGCTGCAGGAGACTGCGGGGAAATGTTCTTACAAGTGGAGTCAGAGAGTGTAAAATTGCACTGGCTGCATGTCAGCAAGGCTTGGGCGATAGAAACTGCAGCTGAAGCCAACAGTCCTCTGGCACCTGAGGCGGGTCCAGGGAGGCTTGGTTAATTATTCAAAAACATGGAGAAGGACAGGAAATCCTGCTCTCTCTCTCTCACACACACACACAAACACAACACACACACAGGTAACGCACACGTTATACTTACATATCACAGTGGGATACACACTGAAATGCTAATTACACTGTCCTCTTTTAATAATGCTGATGTGCTACAAGCACAACAGCTGATCTTGTGATCTAAACCAAACAGAACACACCGGAGGAAGTAGTTGCAGCCCCAAATCTGGCAACTGGTAATCTTTTTATATGTATGATGCATAATAGATGGTGTGCTTCAGGTCTTAGGCCTAAGGCTTCCAAACGTGAGCACAGTAAAGCAAAATGCTCCCATGAATTATGTTGGTAGATGTGAAAGGTTTGTTTGCATCTTTCAGGTGGCAGCGTTACAGCAGTGGCCTGTCATAGCAGCACTGCCTGGCACTCGGTGCGCAGCTCACAATTGGGCGCTCGGGGACAACTCCCCACGGGCTATGGGAAGCAAAACATACCCAGAACCACTTGGGAGAAGCCAGGTGGCAATTGCGCATGCAAAGGGAAGGCAATGCCTCATGTTTTGGTAATATGTCTATCTCTCTGGAATATTGTGAGTTAAATAAATGCAGTTTGTATCATTGTCAAACAAGAGGATCGCCCATTTGTTTATTTATTGTTGTTTTTTTTTTCCTGGATATGTTAAGACCATGAATCAATATTTTATTCATTGCTATCTCCAATGCTGTTCAGCATTCAGGGCTAGGATGCTGCAAAAGGTGAATCTAATTGCAATGCTGATATAACCAGGACTTTCCAGTAAAATGACAAACTTATTTCATGAGCTATTCAATGAGCGTGTCAGTTATTCATACATTTACTCACTGACTCATCTATTTTTTGCATCCACAATGACTATGGCATTTCTGTGCCTTCAAGCTGATCTGAATAACAGCAATAACAAAGCAGAGAGCAACCGCAAAAAAAACATGATAAACAACCATGGCCACAACAACAACGCAATACCAAGACAGTGAACTCCACTGCATGTTGAATGTGCCTGGCATGTGACATTTGTGCATGTCCAACTTCAGCATCTCCATCAGCCATCATGTTCCACCAAAGAATCCGCACACTCTATTATTGGCTACCCTTGACAAGGTCATGGGCAACTCTGTGTTGGGGACTTTCTTTCAGACATTTGTGAAGTGCAGTATATTCAATGGCTGAGTAAACTTGAGTGCATTTGTCAAGTAGGTAAAGGTTATTCCTCTTACCACCCACTCCCACACACTCTCAACATGCTCAATAAAATCTACATCATGCTCAGCAGAAAGTGTTGGCCTGCACCTCTCTGTTGTGATGAATTCCTTGCATATACATAATTTTTCAAGTGGCATAAGCGTTGGAGACATCAAATCAATTTTCAGTGCAAACGGCAAATGCCCATGAGAGACAAATATTATAATATATATATATATATAATTCATTTCCACACCATTTTCTAACATATTCTAATCTGTAATAACAAATGTTCTCTGCAAACCAGGGAAGCTTTAACATGCCACTGAATTTATAGTTTAGCTGTTTGTAAGTTGCCAGTCAACAAAATAATTCCATCAGTTATCAATGCCATGTGTTAAACTCTGGACAACTGGACTTATTTTTTGGAAAAAATAAGTTTCAGTCATCTATAACTGACTACTACAGTATGACCTGGATGAAGGATAATCTTCACAGACATGTTGAACTCTGTTATACACGTTAAAACCTGATATATGCCCAGGCATGTGTTATGTTTTACTGCCTGGAGTATATGACTGGTCTGCCACGAGATGGGCAACATACTGACAGGTGCTTATGGGGTGATTTGCAGTAAACATGAGAATGTTTCACACAGAGAAAAATAAAGTCATCAAGGACACCATGAAAGTAAACTTAATGTGTTTCCCACTAGGTAAAACACACACACACACACACACACACACACACACACACGGTGTAGAAACTTCAAATAGGGCCTTCAAACCACGCATTTGTTGACCCCCCACCAACCCAACCAGGAAAAGGCCTCCCTCTGGACAGATGGGCTGAGGCCAATCCCCATGCCAAGCACGTTGGCCAGGCTGTTTAGTAACGCTGTCAGACTTGCGAGCCAGGGTCAGAGCCTTGGTGTTTGTGGGTGTGTAAATTTGTGCTTGTGTGCCTATGTGTATGTGTGCGTGTGTGTGAGTGAGAGAGAGAGAGAGGTAGAGAGAAGGAGAGATATTGTATCTGTGGTAGGACACCAGTGAACTCCACAGGGAAAGAGCAAAAGTGGGCGAACGTGTACTGATTCAGTAAGCTATTTAGCAGTTTAATATGACAAAACAGTTACATTTCAGAGAGGCGCGCTATGAAAATTTTTTTACATCCGTGGGCACGCTATGCACCTACACAGCAACACATGCCACAACCAGCCAATTTATTCTGAGCCATGACTACTCAGGATAACAGAGTATGATATTAATTAGCAAAATGTCAACATTCTGGGCATGGGAGCGAGTTTGGACGTCCTTCTAACTTCAGCAAGGTCAGGAGTAATTCCATTTCAACTCCATCAATCACCGACAGCGTTTTAAACGTATGAGCCCAGTCGAAATTCCGTTCGTGATTGCCTTGGTCAAAACCGAGTTGGCTCTATCCTCTGTTAATGTGTAGACTATTATATACATCAGTGGGAACACATAGTTACAGCCAAAAAAGCAGATGAGACTGTCTCTATTCATGCCATCCTTAACCCTTCATGTATTCAGCATCTTTTTATGCTGGAATTACTTGGATGCCACAAGCTATGACCCTGTTTACATGTAGCTGGATATAAAAATGCATGCGGTGTGTCACCTACCATTTACATGTGAACAGAGGTTTGAAAAGGGATTCCTTTGAAAACTCTGCCTACAGACACTACATGTATATGGGGAAAATTGATTGAGTGATATGATGGCCCCTCTTTGGTTTTCAGATCTCTGGTTGGCTTTCTATTTGTTTGACGTGTTTTTGACAGCCTCCCCTGGCTGTTTTAAGCATGGCGTAAACGTCATTATTTTCTAATGCGAGGAAGGAGAATATACCTGTTTTCATAAGCACCCAGACATAGTCTATGCTTCAGCATTTTCTGGTGATCTACATTAACCTCTGATGGCCACCTGCATACACACACATGCATGCAAACACACACATAGACACACACACAAAAGCAGTAGTGTGAGAAACAAGGGTGAGTGATACATTTGCCCGCTACACAGCTGAAAAAAAAAACACCATTAGCCTATGCATTTAATCCAAGCACATCCAGATTTGCCTCTCCGAATGTGGTCATGGGAAACTGTTATTGAAAAACAATACATAAAAATTGTCCCCCTGACGGCAACACAAAAAATACTGTAATCCACCCTCTGTTCTGCAACATGTGTGTGTGTCTGTGTTGTGTGTATATACACATGTACATGCATGACTGTGTGTGTGTGTGTGTGTGTGTGTGTGAGTAGGTGAGTGAGGGTGTGGATGGGGCAGAGGGAGGGTTGATGGCGGGAATGTGCATCCGAAACTGCCATGATGCCTACTGTAACAAGAAATAATCACTCACACCAAAGACTGAGCAGCCTGATGAAAGCGTGGGTCAATTTTTAGTCCCGTTAAACTAAAAATTGATCCCCATGCAGCGGAGGTGCTTTGGATAGACGGTGGGGGAGATCAGCCAACGGTAAAGGTAATAGGAAAGAAGGGAAAAGTTCCTGCTGCCATTAATAAACCAGCAGCTGGAACTCACCCACGGGAGCCAGAAGGCAGTGAGCTAAACAAATGGAAATTCATATTGCATGAGGTGTGTGTGTGTCTGTGTGTGTGTGTGTCTGTGTGAGTGTTTGTGTCTACCTGTTTACCATGGCATTTCCATTTCATTTGGTATTTTTTGTGACAATCAACACCAAGGATTTCATTTGTCATCCTAATTTAAAGCCCTTCAGTGGAATCTCTGTCACAGCTGACTGCCACTCCCCATCACTCATATCTTTTCCATTATCTCAGACACATTATTTTATGCCACATTATGGGAATCTGTGGGACACCTCCGTTGCATGTACAACAACGGCCTACTCTGATATATGAATGAAAATCAACGGCAATTCCTAAAAAACAAAAGCTCCGATGATTTGCCATAATACATTCCACTTGACAGCCTACATTTGGAAAAGTCCCGCCGAGCGTCAGAGTGAGTGACACTCTGACAATCATCGGCTGTCACCAGCTAGGATGAACAGGCAGAATGCCCCCTTAAATCCATTGGTAAGATTATGTTATACACACAGAGAATGCAAACTGCTTACAGGACATGTCAAAACAATGCATCCAGAGTTTAAGTTTCTGTTAAAGATCGTGTTTCAATTCATTGCTAGAAAAAAACAAGAAAAAAAAAAACGTTACGGATACTAACGTATCCTCGGTTCTCTGAGTGAGAAGCCGAAACGTACGAATGGATGATGCCTATCATCTCCTGCTTTTCTGAAGTCATTTTAAACCAACCCTTTGAAAAAAGGGCAGTAAGCGCACTGACGCGCGCAGGCAACTACTTAGACAGCCCTGCGTGACGTCAGAAAGTCTATATATTGACTGCGCTTACGCTTCAGGTCCTCTTTGCCAAGCTCGCCAGCGTTGGCGATTGAGGCCCGAAGCGTACGTTTCGGCTTCTCACTCAGAGAACCGAGGATACGTTAGTATCCGTAACGTTCTCTTTCGTTTCGAAGCCGAAACGTACGAATGGATCACTACAACCAAGCCTCAAGAGCCCTACACCAAGGAGCCCGAGGTGGGAGGATCCATGGGACCACCGCCGGGCCCAGAGAGAACACTCTCTGCTACACCCGGCCTGGTGACGTCCAATGCGTAAAAACGCGCGAAGGTGTTGCCTGAGGCCCACGAAGCGCTCAAACAGATATCCTTCATGGGGACGCCCTTCCAGAAGGCCCAAGAAGCCGCCACTCCACGGGTGGAGTGCGCCCTGACATGAACAGGCGGAGGAACACCCGCCGCCTCATATGCCAGACGTATGGCTTCCGGAAGCCAATGCGACATGCGCTGGGTAGACAAGGCCTGACCCTTGGCACGCTCGCCATGGCAGACGAACAACTGGTTCGTCTTCCTGATGCTCTGCGTACGCGTCAAGTAGGCACGAAGCGCTCTGACTGGGCACAGAGTAACGGGCACAGAACTGCCCGTCTCAGGAAGGGCTGCGAGCTCAATGACCCTCGAACAAGGGTCAGTGGACAGCACTTTCGGGCGAGAAAAGGGATTTGGTCGCAGCGTGACCCGCGCGTCACCTTGCATGAACTCAAGACAGTCAGGACTGACCGACAAGGCAGTCAGATCGCTGACACGCTTCACCGAGACCAGAGCGAGCAGAAGCGCAGTCTTAAGGGAAAGCATCTTTAGGCTGGCACTCGACAGAGGGTCAAAGGGCGTAAGGGCCAGTCCACGTAGGACAGTGGCCAGGTCCCAAGTAAGCGCGACGCAAGGGGGTGAGCGCCTGGGGAAACGCCAGCATAGCCAACATGGCATGCTGAGATAGCTGCGAGGTACACCTTCAAATTAGAGGGTGTACGACCCTGATCAAACAGGTGTTGCAGAAAGGCAAGCACCTCGCCAATAGGGCAGACTAGAGGATCACAGCCTCTGTCTCTGCACCACGTGCTGAAAACACGCCACTTCAGTGTATACAACGACCTATTGGACGTAGCTCTAGCAGCCTGGACGGTCTCTATCACTGCGTCTGACAGGCCGCTCTCTAGGAGACGCGCCCGTTCAGGGGCCAAGCTGTCAGTCTCCACGCTTCCGGCTTGGGGTGCCACAGCGACCCGTGAGCCTGCGATAGGAGGTCTCTCCACAGAGGGAGAGTCCACGGCTGGCCGTCTAACAGTGAGACCAGATCGGAGAACCAGCTCTGAGATGGCCAATTGGGGGCGATCAGAATCACCCTGTGCGCCCCCGCTCTGATCCTGGCCAACACCTGACGCATCAGAGGAAGGGGGGGAAAAGCGTAGAGCAGACCGCGCGGCCACGGGTGTGCCAGCGCGTCTGACCCTAGCGGCGCATCTCGTTCCAGCGAAAACCAAGCTGGGCAATGAGCGTTCTCTCTCGAGGCGAAAAGATCGACTCGTGCCCGCCCGAAGCGGGACCAAAGGCTGTGCACCACGGCTGGGCAGAGGCGCCAGTCGGTTGCACGCGGAACACCCCTGGAGAGGAGGTCCGCGCCTGTGTTGCGAACACCTGGAAGTGCGCCGCCCTGATCGACAGGAAGTGGCGAGAGGCCCAGGTGAGCAGCTTGTACGCCAGGCGAAACAGGTCCGGAGAGCGCGTGCTGCCCTGGCGATTGATATACGCCACAACAGTGGTGTTGTCTGTACGCACAAGAACGTGTTCTCCTCTGAGAAGAGGGAGAAACTCTTTCAGAGCGCAGAAGACAGCAAGGAGTTCCAACACATTGATGTGTAATCTCCTGGAGGCTGTGCCCCATATCCCCCTGGCGGGGCGACCGCAGCAAACGGCGCCCCAGCCTGTTTTGGATGCATCGGTGGTCACCGTCATGCGTCTGGCTATAGCACCCAAGGCGCCGCCTCCGGTGAAGGAGGACGGCCTGCGCCAATGCGCGAGGGCTAGCCACATGCGTCTGGACACTAAGATCCAACGGGCGGGGTTCGACCTGGAGGATACACCTAGCTCCGCTAAGGCGAGCTGCAGCGGCCGTAAGTGTAAGAGGCCGAGTGGGACAGCTCCGCCTGCGGCGCATAGGAGGCCCGTCAGTCTGAGACACAGCCTGGCTGAAACGCAGGCACCTAGTCTGAAGTGGCGTAGACACGCCCTGACGTCCTGAAGCCTCTTCGGTGTGAGCGTCGCTCTCATCGAGCGTGAGTTCAGTCTCACGCCCAAAAACTCGACCTCCTGGGAGGGAGTGAGCATGCACTTGCCTAGGTTCACTAAGAAACCCAGACTGTGCAGGTGACGCAAGACCACGTGGGTCTGTGACGTTAGGAGCTGTCTGGACCCAGCCAGCAGCATCCAGTCGTCCAAGTAATTGAGGAGTCTGATCCCCTGAGCGCGTAGAGGAGCGATCGCCGCCTCCACGCACTTGGTGAAGCACCGAGGTGCTAGAGATAGACCGAAGGGGAGGGCTGCGTACTCGTACGCGCTGCCCTCGAAGGCGAAGCGTAGAAAACGCCTGTGCCTCGAGACTATGCCTATGTGAAAATAGGCGTCCTGAAGGTCTATGGTGACCATGTAGTCCCCCTGGCGGACTGACTCCGCCACCATTCGCCCCGTGAGCATGCGAAAGGTGAGAGGTTTGAGCGAAGCATTGAGCGCTCTGAGGTCTAGGATAGGGCGAAAAGCGCCCGACTTCTTGGGCACGAGGAAGTACGTACTGTAGCGACCTGCGCGCGCCAGCGTCGGATCTACGCGCTGAATAGCGCCCTTTCTCAGGAGATCGCAAAGCTCTTGTCTGAGAGCAGGGGCCCTGGTAGGGGGCACCACTGACTCCATGACACCTCTGTAGGGCGGGGGTGGCCACCTGAACTGCAGTTGATAGCCCTTCAACACTGTTGACAGGACCCAACGCGACGTTGTGCACATCGCCCAATTCTGCCGTAGCAGAGCGGCGGCATGAGGAGGCAGCAAGGACAAACGAAGTGCTATGCTGCCTCCGAGTGGCACTAGGGGGGCCGAGGTGAAAGACTGAGGCTGTCCGCGAAGCTGAAGAGCGTCCGACTGACAGACCAGAGACCCGAGAGAGTGCGGGGGCTGGGGGCCAGGTAGCCGTGTGTGAGACCATTGGGCGCTCACGCGTGACTGAGAGGCGGTGCGTAGTACTCGCGACGCCCGGTGGGGCGGCCGACTCAGCGCGCACGTCAGCGAAAACCGATGTCGGTGAGCTGTGCGCTTTGCCTGCGACACCCCGTAGGGCGGCCGACCTGGAGTGCGCGCCAGCGACGTAGGTGGTTGATGAGCCGCGCACTGCACCTGCGACGCCCCGTGGGGCAGCCGACTCGGAGTGTGTGTCGGCGACGACCTCGAAGAGGGGGGAGAAGCTACCCGTCTGGCCAGGGGCAGACGTGTCGGACTGAGCAGACAGTTCTGCGCGTATCTGGGCGATGAATCGACCGACAGAAGCGGTGAGAGAGGACGGGGGGGACTTCTCGACCGTGAACGACTCCGAAGCGTCGCGTGTCCACTGCTCGGAGGCGAAGGGGACAGCGAACGCGGAGTTCGCGACACTAGCAGGGGCCTCGGAGCCACTTCAGCTGAATGCGTGTTTCAGCTGAATGCACGTCGGAGACCGTGTGGGTACCCCAGAGCGCGTTAGCGCTGATCGTGAACGATTCAGAGGCGTCGCATGCCCACTGCTTGGAGGCGAGGGGGACAGAGGACGCGGAGATCGTGGCACAAGTAGAGGCCTTGGCGCCACATGGGCGCCGTCTAGGCGTCTCTAAACGCGGGGCGCGGGGCGTGTGTCAGCTGAGCGCGCGCCGGAGACCGCACCGGCGCCCCAGTGCGCGATAGCGCTGACAGACCAGAGAGTGTCATCCGGCCTGGGCCGGGGCTCATTTTGAAACATTGCCCCAGAGGGGCTGTAGCGTGTGTGCGGAGTGCTTGTGAACAAGGCAAACTCAGCGCCCCGTGAGGGGGTGAGATCAGAGAGGACCGCCGAAGCGGGGGAGAACGCTCCGAGCTGGGGACTGCAGAGCGAGGACCCGGGCCCTTGAGAGCACACAGAGGCGTAGCAGTCAATGGATGGCGATCGCATGACATGCTCTGCCGCGCACACGCGATCCCATCAGGATCGCTGTGGCCTCTTACGCCGCTCCCGGCTAGCCGGACGGTTGGCGGGAGCTGGGCGCCCGCGTGAGCGGGAGCGCTGCCAAGTGGGTTGCGACCCAGCAGCCGGCTGTGGCGCGGCTTTGGGTGCGTCCGCCTTCTTCTTCTGCTGTTGCGTCCGTTGAGGCGTACGAGCACGCGTCTGAGGAGCAGCGGGAGCGGTCGAGTGAGGCGGGGCACGCTTAGGAAGCACGGGTTGCAGGGCCTGAGCCGCCGACTTCGTCTTCTCTAAGCGGTCGCGCTATAGTTCCAGCGCCTGGCCAAACAGCGCATCGGCAGAGATGGGAGCATTCAAAAGATGCTTCTTCTCCTTCTCTGGCATAGAGGAGAGGTTCAGCCAGAGATGCCTGTCAAGGACGACCAGTGAGCCAAGGGAGCGCCCGTCGGCTTTAATGGCCGCCCGGATAGCCAGTGAGGTGAGGGCGGTGATTCTGCGGAGCTGATGGACGGTCAGCTCCGAGTGCTGTGTAGCCAGATCTGCCACCAGTTCCTCCGCCAAGGAGGAGAGGAGAAAGGCGGTGTTCAGCGCCCTTATCGCCTGGCCTGTACAAATGAAGGCTTTGGAGGCGAGCTTCTCCGTGCGTTGACACGGCTTGGAGGGGAGCTCGGGAGGCGATGTCCAGGTGGCAGCAGAGGCTGGTGCAAGGCAACCAGCGACCGCATCCTCAACGCGAGGGAGCTGTAAGAGGCCAATGGCGCCCGCCTTGTCCATCGCGTAGAATGCCGCGTGTCCCTGGATAGGGGCAATGGCGGCGTAGGGAGCCTCCCAGGAGCCCTGCGCGTCAGCCACAACCGTGGGGTGAGCAGGGAGGGGGAGAGCATCTGGAGAGGGAAGCGCACCGGAGAAGGGGTCGAAACGCCCTTCCGGATAGCGCTGAGGCGGAGGCAGGCCTAGCCTGCTAGCCGCCTGGGTAGCCAACGAAGCTAGCTCGGAAGCTAACTGGGCGGCGTGGGTCTTCACGACCGGTGGCATATCCTCAACGGTGGCGCCTTGAGCGGAGAGGAAGGAGGACAGCTCCTCCTCATCCACGGCCTCGATAACTGGTTCGTCATCGTAGTCGCCCTGGCGGCGTGGAAGCCGCGCGGGCAAAGGCAGCGCCAATGGAGCTAGCAGGGCTAGCCTGGTGGGCCGCGGTTAGCTGGCTAGCTGGTAGCAAGCTAGCCGCTGAGAAGCTAACCGACGGTCGAGTAGCCACTGAAGTTCGATCGATGAGTCCAACCGGGTGCGGGGACGCCGGGGAAACATCGAGAGACTGGTGGGGAACAATACCCCTGGCGCCAGCGGGGGAAGAACCTGCCCCTGTAACACCAGTGGAACCCACGAAGAATGCCGCTCTGTTGGCAATAGCTGTAGGGGAGAGGCGTTCGCAAGCCGAGCAGAGATCTGGTCGCGAAAAGGCGAGCATAGCATGCTCGCTCCCCATGCAGATGAAACAGATGGCATGGCGGTCAGAGAATGCCATCGAACGGTCACAATCGGTGCATCGACGAGTAGCCATCTTGCGTATCGTGGTACCAGAAGTCAGAGACCGGCGTGAGCACTTTGAGCAAGATGGAAATCCCTCGGAGAGCTTTGAAAAAAGCTTTTGCGGTGGGCTTTCAAAAAAGCTGTTGGTTTTAGGACATATTTGCAAGAGCAAACGGAGACGACTCAGAAACACACGCAGTAGCGAGGTGAAAGAGGCAAAGAGGACCTGAAGCATAAGCGCAGTCAATAGACTTTCTGACGTCACGCTGACGTTAGGGCTGTCTAAGTAGTTGCCTGCGCACGTCAGTGCGCTTACTGCCCTTTTTTCAAAGGGGTGGTTTAAAATGACTTCAGAAAAGCAGGAGATGATAGGCATCATCCATTCGTACGTTTCGGCTTCGAAACGAAAGAGAACTGTGTTTCTTTAGCAGAGCAGTGTAAAATGTGGCAATGGAAATCTCCATTATGCTTCTCTAAATTCAAAATCAAGTTAAAATGTACCTATTTAAATTCAACTTGAATTCAAGAGCTGAATTGGAATTATGACTCAAACTATGTCTGATCTGGCAGAGCTTTGGCAGCAGATTAAAGACAGCTGAGGCTCAGCTGCCATTCTTGTACTTTGCTGACATTTAAACTCAAGAGGCAAGGGTGAAGCCCACAGACAGAAGGCCCAGTGCAGAGGAAAGGACACAGGAACTGTGTGGCGAGACAAGACCCCTGCCCCGGCCTTTCATCCTCCTTTACGAGGAGTGGCAGAGCTCCATGGTCCTCGATGCCCTCTTGGGCTCCGTCAGGTGCCCTCTCATGACACTTGACCAAGAGGCGAGAGAAAAAGTGAACCTGCCAGAGACTTAGTGGCAGTGGGGGGTGATGCCTGCCTGAGACTGAACGCCTGAAATCTTCATCTGCTAACCAAGCGTCTTGACTGGAAAATGCATTATGCATTGCCACTAATATCGACAATGCACAGAAATCTAGACGCACCCTAGTGGTAGCAAATCGTGTTGCTCAGCAGATACATCTAGCCATGCACCATAAGGTCTTAGCAAGACTTGATAAGTGCATTCATTCTTTCTGGAGAGTTGTTGAGTGGGCTTAGCAAAATAACGACACGGCTGTCAAGTGACCAAGAAATACCAGTTGTTTGAACCGGCTTTGACCAGCTTTTGGAGTAGTTAAAATTGCACTTTTCTTTGGAAGTTGAGCAGGCACTCGAGTCATTTGTTTCAAAGAAGGCTATTTGCTGTTTTGGTGACATTACTTTGATTGTCCGTAGAGCTATTCAGTTTGAAAGACAATGGCTGATTCCACCCCTATGATTGAGGCTGTTCTGTCGTTCACAGACTGTCAGGCTACATAGTTCATATATTTTCAGCATAGTGTAAGTATGTAATTTTACATTATACATTTGACAGTTATACATTTTAACATTATACAATTGACCATCAACTATGTGCATTGGTTTTTGTTATGATTTCTGTATATTACTGCAGCTGTGCATGCAAATTCATACTTATGCATTCATACTTCATGCATCAAAATTAACTCCTGTTTACCTATTGGTCTTTGTGTCAATCAGACCTGATCTTTAAGACAGGATAGAAGAGCATGTATTGAAAGACCTGAAATGAGAACACATCGACCCAGCAACTTGTCCACATTATGCAAAAGTGCAACCAAAACAAGCAAATTAAAACTGAAAGTTGAGTCCATTCTGAAAGCCTAGAAGCCAAAGCAATCAGCATCCTAAGCTGTTCTAACACATGAATCTAATTTTAAAATCAAAAAGCTTTGCATCAAAAGTAAAAAAAGAAAACCAAATTTCGTTTCTTTTGAGTGAATGCCAAATGCAGATGGATGGATGGGATGTCACAAATGCAAAACTCTTCACGGGCTAATTGCATAGGCTAATGAGGTTTTTGAGTGGCAAGCTGACATTGGGATTTCATGGGTGTTTTGGTGTATTCATCTGAATACATGCAGTGTACACTGCCTTGGGCTTAGTCCGGTCCAAATCCTTCCCTTATAGCAGAATTAATATCAAACTCTGCATATGTTAGAGGCTCACTGGTGTGCCCTTAGGGAGATTTGTTTGGGTGGATGTTAGACAAGCTGAGGAGCAGTCAACATGCATCAGCATTTTTCTCAGAGGCCTCTTGGTGATATTCATGAAATGCAGATGATGGGTTAAGTAGCATAAACCCCTATGTGGCCCTCTTCAGATAGATCAGGCAGTACAGCCTCTGAGTCAGTCTTTCCTTGTTATCACCATGACTATGCTTCACTAACCTTTTTTTTCTCTCCCCAAGATGACATGTAAATGTGTATGTGGTTCCATGCAACACACACACACACAATCTATAAGCGTTGCAAACGGTGAGGTCGGATTCATCTTCTCATCTTTCCTCCACGTTCTGGAGAGGTTGCCCAGAGTCCCTGTGATGACTTGAAATTTCACTGCAGTCAACTGATATTCCATCTCCCAGCTCACTACGAGAGAGGCACATAAGGGGCAATGATTAGCATATGAATGCTAGAAGGGATCAAGAGAATTAAGTATATGACAACTGAAAAAAGAGGGGGGGGGGGGCATCAAGTTCATCATCACTACTCTCACAGCCAGCGGAGAAAAAGCTCCATCTCATTCTCAGTTAGACGGCAACATTTTCAACCGGGGAATGCAGGGAGAGAAATAATAACAGAAATATGAATGTCCACAATGTATATATGTCTGGGGAATCATACCGAGTTACATGGAATCACAAGCCAAAGTGAACTGCATTTGATATCTAACTGAGATTCTGAGATCCTTTAATATGAAATATTGTTCCTTGCATCCTCTCTCAATTGTTGCACTATATTCTTAAATTGTAACACTATATTGTTAACTATATAGCACTATATTGTTAAGTAGAAGTAGATGAAAGAATCTGAGAACTCAGATTTACCGAAACGAAACACCGAAACCGATGCTTTTTGAAAACGATCACTGAGGAGGATAAATCTGACGTTGTAGTGTGTACAGCAAAAACAGAGAGGTTCAAGTACAGTGACTTCCGGTTGCCATGACGCCAAGGAAAGTTTATGCTCGAGATTCTAACGTAACAATCAAAACAGTAAATACAGACCCAGAATTTTTCAATAGCAGCAAATTCTGAAAATGATATAAATACGACAGTGTTGACGGGTATAGTTTTAACTACGGATACGCGTTTTTATATCTATCCGGCTTAATGTGTACATGGCCTCAGGCTTATGACATTCATGGCACTGTAAGGTTCCCCACAGGTACGTTCTGGTCTTACTGACAGATCACGCTCGTGGTACAAATATTTAATGACATTTCCGTTTCCACCTCCAACACACACAAAACTCTCTGTGGAGCATGACTGCAGTAGATTCCCCCCATTGTCATCCTAGGAAGGGACTGGCCGGTCAAAAAGAGCCAAACTAATTCCCCAATCCTTCTTGCATTTTTCTCATTCCCTTATTCTAAAGAAAAGAAGTACAACAACACATCAAAGATAAATCCCCAAATCCTTTCATTCTCCATCTCCTCAGATGTGTCCCAAGAGGGTCCCTGACAGGGCAGACTAAAGCCTGCTGCTTGCATTTTATAAATAGCTGTGGTCTGATGGCCAGGTAGCACGTCACATGGCTTTAGTGTAATCCCTGAGACAACAGACAGACAACCAAGCCTATAATGTCTCCTTCTATTTGAGAAAAAAAGGCTGTCATTTGAAATGGCTATAGTTGATCTTTCCTTTTCCATCAAACTCATTTCTGGTCTTGTCATATTTTTGCTGGGGTTTTTTTGGCTTCACTTTGTTTCAGCCTGATGTTCTTCACATGTCATTTTCTAGCCTCTAAGTTCTTCTTCATTGTTTGTAACAAAGTACACATTTGGAAGGAATCTGAAGATTAAAATGTGTTCAGTCTGATCTCTTTTGCTGATTGTGTATTAGAGGCGTGTTGTGCTTATCTTAGCTTCAACAAAAGTAACTAACAAGGAATCCAGTCATATGCAAAACAACACGCAGTGCAGAGCATTATAAACCCATGTTTAACATGCAGAAACTGTTAGCAGTTTAAGTCTAGACCATAAACACCCCGCTATTCAGAACTAGCAATGGAAACTGAAAAGTCTTAGTTCACTTCAAAGTTTACCATCACTGGTGGGGTCCTATTATTATTAATTAATTGCCTTCTCCTATCCATGATTCTTTCTCCTATGATATGATATGAGACATGAACCCCCTTAAAGACTCTCCTTAAATAGGAAATAGGGCAGATGTAGCACAAAAAATAAAATGAAATTGATATTGACTATTAACTGTACATAAGAAATGTACAGCTTGCCATTCTAAGCTGTCACTGTTGTCTGCTCATACAATGTAGGTTTAAAAGCACACTTGAACTTGGAACTTATTTCTTGCCCTGTGTCTCAGTCCAGTCAGCGCTCGGATGGAAAGCTGAGAGTGAGCCGGCAAACACCTTGATGAGACACTTTGATTATCAGTGCCCAGGGGCAGTTCCTGAAGGCACGCACCTGGCTATCTACCCTTCTATTTCTCCACTAGCATGTTGAAAAGTAGATCCACAAGTCTGCTTGCTGTTGTTATTGTTACCATTCCAAAGAGCATTCATATACAGTGATGATTTAACATACCTTAATCTTTTTTTATTTTAACTTTTTTGATCTACATCATAGGTGTCCCATTATTGAGGAATAACAGACATCATGTCAGCCAGCCAGAGAACAACATTTAATTTCTCCAGGTAATAAGTCAAGCCTGTACCTGGTGGTTTTATTCTGAAACAGGTGATTTTCTTGTTTACAGCCAAGCACACCCACTTTGTTGAAAAGCTTCCTAAAATCAATATTCTCAAGTTCTTTTTTACAGTCATCCCTCAACATGTCAAATCCCTTATTATATTACAAAATTAAAAATCAAATGTGGACGCAAGCATTGACTGATGTGAGAGGCCACATGGGATCAATTAAATTTCTGATATGAGTATCATTAGGCACGCTAACAAGCAACACACATGCTTGATGTTTTACAAGAAGGCAGGATAAAACCTGTTGACAAGTTAGACACTATTATCAAAGTAGCAAATGGTAGTCAGGCCTTCACCTAGTATCCTGATGCATCAGCATCTTTCACATTGTTTTACTTCTTGCAAAGCATCTGAAACCTAGCTATTGACATGTGTTAAGAGTTCAACCAATCACAACTCTTGATTGTGACATACGTTATACATTGGAGTGCATTGTTTGGATTCAACGTCAGCTGACCCCCAGCTCAACAAAGACTGTTTGGCTGCATAATCACCCTAAAGATGTATTTGGTATATGCAATATTGTAATGTTTTGTCTCAAAGTAATTCTTGTATAAAGTGAGCCATAACTCATTCCAGCACATAACAAACATCATGACCAAGCAGTAGTGATTGAAGCATAAAGTATCTGCCCTGCTGAAAACGAACATCCTATGGACAAGTTCCAAAGTAAATACAAAGTATAAAGTAAAATGATGTTGGTGCAAAGTTGATTTGGTGCATATGTACAGTGTACAATAGGTTTTTGTGCATGTCATTACAAGTGCTGAGTGCTATAGGCAGGATGGATAAAAGAGATATTTTTGCGCCTGTTTGTTGCAAATGTGAAGAAACGACATCAATAATTTAGGTACAGCTATTCTGTATGTTCCAGTTCACAACCACAAATGGTAGAAAGTGATATTCTAAGGAAGCCGGATCAGCGCAGTTGATTTGCACGGTAACTTCAGGATATCTGCACAAAATCGTGCTACTGTACAGTGTTTACGGTTGGTGTTCATTTCTGGATGGTTTAATCTAGAGTAATACATATCTACATTTAGCAGCTTATGATGGTGTAGAAACATCTACAGTATAACATCTACTTCAATACATCATCTAGCAATAGGCCCCACGTGGGAAAGTCCCATAATTATCCTTTAAGGTTTATATAAATAGAATGTGTAGGGGTGTGAGAGGAAGGTGGACATAGGTCACTGCGGAAGAGCTTCAGTTTATTGAATAGATTAACCACACGCAATACCTCCATCTGTGGAGCACTGTGTAGATGGAAAATCACTCATGCTGTTGTTATACTGCCATTGAAAATTCTCTTTTTCATTGTCTGCAATACCGGCATGCCTTTATGAAGCTATTCAGAGCTTAATCTTCAGTTGCTGTGTGTCTAATGACAGGGCCCCTCTGGGTTAGATTGAATGCTACGTATAGAGTTGTACTTTCATCTCATCTCTAAGACGCCTCTATATGGTATGAAAGATAAGAACATTTTCATAAAAAGGTAAAAAAAAATTACATGGAATAAATTTTGTTTTAAAATCTACTTTCTGTCAAAAATTGTCTGTTTATGAAATGTATTGTGACATTCCTTAACAATGAGGGGTTTTTTTTACCTGTGGCTTTAGATGTTGAAGATTGTACCCATCATGATTATTTTTCCCCTTTAGCAATGACTTGGGAAAGATGTGGAAGCAAAAACCTTTCTACAGATAAAAAAAATTCCACATGGTTAGACTGACATGCTTCATGAAACTTTCTGGACCACAGCTAATAATGTGCTATTATGTCTGGAGTGGTTGTAAAAAAAAAAAAAAAAAAGTAGCTGTAACAAACAAGCATCCCTCCGAAAAACCAAACCTGACAGTCAACAGAAAAGACTCTTTCAATCAGTCATGTGTGGGTATGTGTGCGCGCGCATGCCTCATTATATCTTCATATCTTTTATGACTCCACCATGATCGATCTGTACCTTGCCAAAATAAATAACAATACACTAGCCAAACCTCAACTCAGCCATGGAGTCCCCTACCTCTGGAAATACTGAGATCCAGCCTGTCCTGAGATCAGATCAATACCCTCCCAACTACCAGACCTGCTGCCAGTCATCCTGTCACCACTGCATGAGTGGAGCTGGTGTCAGGTGACGCCAGGGCACTTTTACAAAGGTCATATGCTAATGAAATCCGAGTTGGGATGCCACCAATGTGACGATATCTGTGGGTATTGCATGACCACTGGTCTCCTAGGCCTTCTTAAGCCACATAATTTCTAATATAATTGTACTACCAATTCCACATACCTACAATAAATAAAAAATCGACATTTCGTCTGATGATCCCATTTCTGTGTGTGTATTAATAATTAATACAAATGCACATATAAAAAAGAAGTCCAATGAACATACTTCTCCCATCACAAACACACACATTAAGACATGCTTCAGGCTTCATCAGAAGAGGGTCTCTAAATGACAGTGTTCCATAATGAGGCATAAAGTGCTGGAGCTCATAAAATAATTTTAATTGTAAATGCATGAGGTAATTATCACAGTAAATTAGTCAACTGACTTATTGAGGAATAATTTGGACATGAATTTCAGCGAGAGGGAAAGTGAATGTCTATCAGAGGGAGCAGTTCACAGAGAGACAGAATGGGGACTAGGTTCACAATAGAGGAGGCCAGCTGAAGTCAGTGCTTCAACCTCACCAGCACTGAGAGAAAGAGCTGAATTATGCATTTAGCCAGTGTCATAATTATTCTGATTGATCACATGATTGATGGAGGAAACAGTGTTCCTTTTTCAAAAATCTGACTTACGATCAATTGGCTCCTGAAGTGGAGTAATTCAGTGATCCAGTTCCCATTTATCATCATAACGGCAGCAGGTGGAAAGAAGCATGTTTTCCTCTTTCCAATTAATCACCAGACTTCATCTAAAGACATCCAAGTGCATGCTTAATATTGGCATTCATATTTGAACATTTTATGTAAAATGTCCCCTGCAAGGTAAAATCCTCTGCGTGGGAGGCAGTTTCTATTCAGTGACAGCCAAGTAGGCCTAATGTTTTGCTGACGCTTTAATCAAAACGAACTGACGACATGATGCTGTGCGTACATGTCGTACATAAAGGGTGACAATGAAGGTGACTAATGATACTGATGAAGGGATGATATTTTAGCGGTCAAGCTTAAACTAGATTCCGAAACCAGTACCTCCCGACACAGGGGTCATGCTGAACGAAACGTGTTAATAGCCCAGCTAAGAAGTGTTCTCTGCACTTTACTCCATCCGCTCCTAGTATCGTTCTGCTGGGTGGAATCGATTTAGCACCGGGTGGTAACAACAGGAGCTGAAATTTTACTTTCTGTAAAATTCACGGTTTGTGTCTCAACCAGTGTCGAAGCCTATTCATCAAATTTAGCTGTGTCATACAAGAAATACATTCACATTCATGATTTTATGTCCACGATAATGGTCTAAACAGACATTGAAACTTATTTCAGAGAGATGGTGACCCCAGCATTTTATTTCCACCACATTTCAACCAAGTAGCCTACAGTGTGCCTACAATGCAGAAGAACACTTTACTTGTGGGTGCAATGTTTTTTTTTCGTGCTGCAAGAAGCATTCATTTTATTGACGGCATGATGTGATGATGAGCGAGATATAGAGCGTCTATCTGGTAGGCTATACTGTACCTCCCCCAAAATAGGCTATGGACTGGTGTCCACGCTCTCTCTCTGTCTCCCTCTTTCCCTCATCTCACAGTCACATTTAGCCTACTCGCGCGCCCGTGAGACGCTACATAAATATCAGACTTGAGATTTTTGTCTACAGGTGCCCATAGCGGCGCATTACTGTACATAGTAGGTCTATTCTGCTCTACATAGTAGAATATAGGCCTAATCTAAAATGTTACCACGTGGTGAAGTTTAGGAAGGCTCCTGCGAAACATACTTACCATAGAATCACTAAGCAACTCCCGGCGCCAGTTAGCCCATCACACATTTCCCACTGGATTGAGTAAGTGTTGTAGCGTGTAGCTTTTGGACAGGGACAGGGACCGGTGAAAAATCTGACACATTTAATGAGATACTCTGTGCGAAATCAGGCATTTAAATTCTCTTTTGTTTCACTACGGGGTTTGGAAAGCTTATGTTTATAAGTTAATTTCTTTGTTTAGGCAATGTTTGTCAGCAACAAAGGAGTTCTGCCTTCAAGTAGCTTTCTCTATTCCCATCAACACGTTCTCGTCGTCTGAGACTATTGGGGTGATTCAGAGGATCTCGGGACAGCCACCGTTAATACCAGAGCGCCATCAAGTGGTACTTATTGGAAACCATAGCCAAAGATGTAACTTCAGTGAGGGCACAATAGGGCATTCGGTGTCCGCGCGCGCACGCACACACACACACACACACACACACACACACACACACACACACACACACACAC
>JAGFZM010000082.1:4789-75108 GCA_017657215.1 Limnothrissa miodon | reverse complement strand
TTATTGCATAAGTGTGCATGTGTAGAGTTTGGATTTGAGTTTGGTTGAATATGTGTACATAAGTGTGTGTGTGTGTGTGCATGGCTATGTTCTTGTTTTCTTCTTTGCGTTTTTCTGTTTGTTACTGTAGCCACTTTTCCTGCCCTCTCCCTCTGCCTGCATGCTCGCACACACACACACACAAACACGTATGCACACACACACACACACGTACGTACACACACACAACACAGACACTCCATGACTAAAACACATGTCCTAGAAAATATTTAGGAGGTTCAAATGTTTTGAAATATTAGGAAAATATCAAAAGCAGCATAGTGATCTTAAGGCACTGAAACTTGTAGTAGGATGTTTGTGTGGTGAACATTACGAAACACTCGGTGCAGCAACTGCTCTATTTTGTTTGATGTAGACTGGAGCTGAAAGAAGAAGGGTAGACTTGGCATGATGCCAGTGATGTAGCCAGGTAGCTGCTTGGAGTGAGAAAGAAAACGACATTTGTTCCTGCAACAGTTACAGAGAAGAAAGCACACAGGGTGAATTGATATCCAATATTCGGAACGACACATTTCAGCATATTTGTATTTATTTTATTGGTTCATGCCACTCAACACAGCGCCTGAGCCAATGCATACCCTGTCTCTCTCTCTCTCTCTCTCTCTCAGCCAATGGCTTCTCTCTTTATGTGTTTACCTCTTAATGATTCCCTCCTTACCCATTCTCTCAAGCTTCTTTACTGCTGTCCTTTAGTCCCCTTAAGATGACCCACCCAGCCATCTCTCTCCGTCTCTCAGGCTGGCAGCAGCGTCTGCGTGCTGGTGTGGCTTTCCCAGGTAATTTAGCAGTGGCCTTTCATGTGTGACAGTGCTGAGCGTCCTCACCTCCCCAGTCTATCATTTAGCAGCTGTCTGTGCCAGTGCATTAATCAGTCAACAGCAGCCTCTGCTGACATTTGTCATCCCCAGACAACTCTGACAAGCAGAGGGGGTGCGGCAGTGCAGGGCACTCTCCTCTTCTCACTCTCTCCCCTCCTCCTTCTCTTTCTCTCTGTGTCTCTCTTGCTCACTCGCTCTCTTCTCTCTCAGTATGTGTTCTCACTGCTTAGTCTGTGTCTCTCTCTTTTTTTCAATCTCTCTCTCTCCCTCCAGCTCTGTTGCTTTCTTCTCCAAGCCTCTAAAATGCTTGTCATGATTACCTCCTCTCTTCATTTGCCTTTAGTCACTCTTTCAGCTCACTCTAGCTCCCTCCTCTTTGATTTACACCCTCTTTTTTCCGTCTGTCAGCACAGGCATGCTGTCCCTTTCTTTAGCCCGTCATTCTCTGTGCTGAGCCAACCATATTGTTTTTCTGGCTTGTTTTATTTTTGTTGTAGATTATTGTTTCCTCTGTTTCTTATGCATATCGCCTTCTGCCTCTTATCTTTCCATGCCCCACCTCACTTTCTCTCTCTCTCTCTTCTCTTTTTCATTCATGCAGACCGCGTCTCCGATGGCAAATCCACTTCACATCCTCCTCTTTCCTCTCCCCTGCTCTATCCTATCCCCTGATTGTCTCCCCCTCTCTCTCTCTGTCTCTTTCACACACTCCAATCTCTCTGCTGAATGCTAATTGGCTAAGCAGGGTTCTTTAGCAAGCTCTAAAAAAAGACATGAATAAGAGGCACAGTCTCAGCCGCACAAAGATGACCAAATGTTGTCAGATTGTGCCAAGACCCCAAGGAATCCACATTAGCAATATTTCTCAGGTCTATCTTTTGTCTTGAATGCCGTTTGCAGCACAGCCTCATACAAATAGAACAAATATTCACACATTTTTCTTCTGCTGTGGAGTTAGGAGAGTTAGGGGTGTATGTGTGTGTGTGTGTGTGTATGTGTATGTGTGTGATGGGGAGGTGAGGGCAATTTGGGACCTTGATGAAAAATTGCACAAAATATGGCAGGCGCAAGGTGGCAGCTGGGGTGGATGTGGCGGCTGATAAGGAGCACAGCTGCCCGTGCGGAGAGGAACGCGGAGCTGTGAAACACCGGCATTGCCAGGCAGCCTCATGAGGGGGGCGCCGAGCAATGTGCCGAATGAAAATTGAGTTTCTCAAGTTCAAGGATACACTGTTCTGCTCTCTCTCTCTCCTTTCTCCATGCGTGCAGGCATGTGTTTGTGAGTGCGAGAAAGAACGAGAGAATGTGTTGCTGTTTGGTGTGTGCTTGTGACTTTGTCGGCGGGTGTGCATTCCCAGCGCACACCCTAATTTATGGGGAAAATTGAACATAAGAGTTTATACAGAGAGTGCAGAGTGTGGATATACACAAAGGCAGACGGGTAAGTAAAGAAATAGTTTAAAGAGATATGCCAGTCCACAGAAACCATGGCTGTGATGGAAACGGAAAGGAAGCCAAAGGATAGGGCAAAGGTTGACAAACATGACTGTGAGCCACTAATCTGTATTCCTGCTACAGCCAAGGTGGCTAATCCATTGTTTGACCTACTGGGTTAAATCATCAGGTTCCAGCACCACACCACTCTGTCCTATATGTTTGTGTGCCTGCCAATAAAACTTTACCAACCCATGTCCTGTCAGCCGTTTTTATGCACTTCACACACTGGTCACTATTGATTTAGAGTGAATTTTAGACAGACTTGATCTTTCGCCATTTGAGCGATGTGTGAGCTGCTGCACTTTAATCTTCTTTTTTTTTCCTCTTTCTTCCCACTGGTCATCTTAGACTATCCATTCCGGCACTCTTTCTCCATATGTACCTGACACAGCAGATGTCTGGACACCGACCCAAGGTCAACAGTAAAGGGGGGGGGGGAGCCTGGGTTTCAGGCACTACTGCTGATGTCTACAACCTCTTGTAAGCAAGCTATTAAGCTTGACAGAGAGGCAGCATCCTCACCCATATCTGAGTGCATGTGTCAGGGGAAGTCATGGGAAGTCAGTTCTGAATCAAAGCAGCTGGTGTGTTCAGAAAAAAAAAAGTTGCCCCGCACTTCTGTCTCTCCACTCTCTGTCACTTTCTATCTCTCAGACGTTACCTCCTCTCCCACTTTATCTTGTCAACGCCCCACCTCTCCTGTCGCTGCCAGCCGAGCGCATCACCTTTTCCCTCTCTGTCTCAGCAGGGGAGCTGGTTGGTGGTCTGCACAGAGAGTGGACCTTCAGTAGCAGATCTGCCGCTCAGAACTTCATCCTCGTGGGGCTCAGGACGGATTGTTCCAGATCAGCAAGTAGAGTATTGTAAGCTTTGAGGTTAGTGACACCAAGCATGCTCTTTGTGTAGCTTGGCAACATCCTTGCAGGTGTCACAATAGCCACATATGGCACAAAGACCAGCCCCTTGAGGCCCAGACCATTCTCCGGACCAAAAAACAAAACAAAACACTCAGACCTTTCTTTCCACACAGTCATTTTTATATTGACGTGGCACTCCTCTTCAAAAAGAGTTGTTTTTATGACATAATAAGATGTAACTAATTTAAGAAAATTCATTTAATTGTCTTGATTAACTAGGCCTGTTCACAAGAATAATACTGTCAATCAAACTATATTCAAAGTACACATCTCTTTATTACCGTCATGTTGCCGCCCACGTATTTCCACTTTGAAAATATGCAGTCCCTTGGTGGCCCAAAAGGGTACAGTATAAATACAGCATACTCTTTGGTATTGCATCAACATCAGTTTAGTATTTGACAATCACCAATGAAAACGTCAGCCATTCGGTTGAAGTGAATGGCAGATGAGAATAAAAAGAGAGAAGCAGAACAAATGAGACATTAAAGAGAGGAAGGAAAAGTGATATAAATAGAATTTTACATGTACATTGTTGCATTTGGTGGCATGCAGACTCTAACGATAACCTAAATCTGCTGCTTGTGTAGATGAATAAATACTTGTGACTTTCATGCGTGTTCCAGCAAGGTGCACATGTGTAAGGACTCCAAGTCATCAACAAACTAAATAAAACATTGCTGATAGACGAACTCTAGGTAGATTTTAGCAACCCTCTGTTTAATACCAAGGACACACTATAAATATAGCATTCATATAGCTGAAGTGATCTAGCTGGCTTATTCCTGAATTTATCCTATATGTGGGGTATCTGGGCTAGAGACCCTGTTTAATTAAAACACACTCCAAAAGCTCTTGGCCAGTCTTGGGCACATCTGATCCCTATACTGTATCTAATGGGTAGGAAGCTTTCAATGCAGCTAAGTAAGGAGGTGGGCAAGATTGAAACTTAAATGTGGGCCATTTAGAATGCAATGAAAGCAGCCGTTCCATCCATTTGCTCTCGTTGGAGTGCTGAGCACATCTGACATGGCTGACCCAACATGGAACAGTGAGAGAAGGATCTCCACCACCGTAGTTTCTATTTTTGAGTCTACGGATAGTTACAATGGGATTTCTTTCAAGTACTTTGGAATTTCATTCTTATTCCAAGGACTCAAGCCAAAAATAATTAAGATTTAAATCTAAAACCAGGCCATGGAACAGAGAGCTTTAAAGGGAGTTGATGGTAGGGCTGCACGATTTTGAGAAAAAACCTAATTGCGTATTTTTCTGACAAATATTGCGATGCGATTTTCGATTTTTGCGTTCGATACTTTTAAGTGCATAAAATCTAAAATTATGAATAAATTATGTTGTTACTTTTACGACACAGAGGGTTAAAAACGAAGAATGCGTTTCCCAGAGTCGCTCTTAGCTTAAGAAGATCTTTCACTAAGAGGGAAACTTAAGATCGAGCTGACCCACTCTTAACAGCCTTCTTAGCGATCAAATACTCACTGAGCATAGCCTGCCACTAGGGGCGTGTAGATTTCTAGGCTTTAGTCAACCTGGTCTAACAGCTTTTCGTGATACTGTCACGAAAATAGATTCTATTGAAACGTGATACCATCACGATTTTCTCGTGTATGGACCACGTTTCCCTTATATGTATTCTTCAGTGATCAAGCTGCGTCAGGGAAATGTATATCTAATGTTCAATGTTGAAATGCGCTCATAGCTGTGGACCACTGGCGCAAGAAACATAGGCTTTTTGAATTTGAAATTGAAAAGATTTTTTGAATTTCACGTTTATGTGTGTATACATAGGCTACATAACACATAAAACCCATCAACATCCCTGTGGCATTTCACAACTATACCCTGAATTACACTCATTTCAATGCAGAATGATCCACACAACACATGGTTGAAAAGGAAACCAACGTTTATTGAAAGCATAACGGTGAAGAACCGTGCGTGGCATGACATGTCACCCTCCAGCCCATGCGGCCTGCGTGACTGGGTGAGTGTGCAAAAGCGCACCGAGCAGGACGACCCTCACTCCCGATGAAGAAAAAGTCCTGTCGGTGCCCGCTTAGCTCTTTTACTTGCGACTTCCATTCTCACATGTGTGTGCCAATATTTAAGGAGGTATATGCGCTAATGGGCTTGATTTCTACTTGGATACACATGATGGCACACACACACACACACGTTATCAAAATGAACTTAATGACATCCACGTGCAAACACGCTACTTATGGTTTTCTTTTTATTATTTATTTTTATTTTTATTTTATTATATATATGTTTTATCTCAACACAATGTGAAACTAATTCACTAACTCAGTACTCATCATGGATATCGCCCCTGAGCTTAATTGCACCTGTGTGGTGGGACCACGGGCCGCCGTGAGTGACTTATGCGCTGAGAAAGGGGTGGGTAATCGATTTGCCAGGCATCGATTGACTCTGTTTCAGCACCACCGTGGTGAACAGCTCTCGTTAAGAGCTTCTTAAGAACCTTCTTTCGCTTGATCTTAAGATTCTCCTAAGAAGGCAGTTAAGAACGCATCTGGGAAACACCCGTATCTTAACGCTCCTTCTTAGCAATTCCTTCTTTGGAGCCTTCTTAAGTCCTTAAGAAAGATCGAATCTGGGAAACACGGCCATAGTCATTATGCAGCATGTATGATAATGTGCTATGCAGCCAAGATAAACTTGAACTATTATTATAGTCATCATTATCAATGTTGATATGCTGTCTTCAGTAAAACGCCTCAAACGTAGCAAGTTGTCAAGTTGTAGGCATCAAAGATTCTAGTGCTGTCCACCAGAAGGCAGTGTATGAGTCCGTTACTATGGTTACATGAACATCAAATTTGGTAGGCCTGTAAGATCAATATTCTGGTTAAAACGTTTTTTGTGTGGAAGAGTATTGGAAGTGCATACCGGAATATTCCTAAACACATTATATTCCAGTTAGATCAATGTCGCCTACAAAGTTGTATCGTGCCATCATTCAATTTTTAACTGGAATATTCCCTGCAGTCAAGGTCAACAGACTATACACAGGCTAAAGGTTTAGTATGCAGCTGTTAAAATTATTGAGCAAACAAGCAATTCTGTGTTGCAGTGAAGGAAAACAGAATGAACTGAAGTCGGGACGCAATACGACCACGCATTGTATACTGTATACTATTTCTGAGATTCACTCACTTCAATCTTCGACCATTTTGATTGGCTAATAGGGTTGTCAGTCAAATGTCAGAGGCTGGGAAAAAAACTCAGACTCCTGAGGTTAGATTATTGCGGGAGTTAAAACCTTAATGTTGATGCGATAAAGGTTAATCATGCAGCCCTAGTGGACGGTACTTCGAGTGAGGGAAAGTAATAGTAAACCACATGTAAAAATATCCGTGTATCTCTGTCAGTTGAGGTCCATCTTCTTCTTCTAAAATCCCCAACACTAAATTGTACACTAAAAATAAGAAATGTCTTTCTCATCCCTTTCACTCTCTCTTTTTATCTCTCTTTCTTCATCTCTCTGTCTATGTGTGTGACTGTGTGTGTGTCTTACACTTTACACCCAGGCACATGTGTTTGGCTATATACTTCACACAAACTGGATTTAGCTCACTGAAGGTACAAGCAGGAGAAATCAGAAAGCTAATTAAATTAGTGCAGGAGTTTTTTGTGTGTATGGAGATAGAGGCAGTTTTCTGTGTGCTTCAAATTAATTGCCAGTGCGAGAGGAGCAAGACAAGGAGGGAAAATAAGGCTGCCACCCACAAGGCCTCAGCTGCCAGAGATAAGCCAAATCAGTCCAATTATTCATTATTTATGATCAGTAAGAACTGATAAAAAAAGAGTTCCATCATATATTAATGGCATCTGAATACAATACCTACTGTACACACCTACGATGAATGAATGATCAGTAAGCTCGACCGCTCTAGGGCTGCCACAGGTCTAGTCGAAAAGCCAGAGAATTCACACCTGTGTCCTGGCCGAAACACTATAGCAAAGCTCCTTATGTCCAACATGTCCAGGCACATTAAATGCTGTGGCTTCTAGCTGTCGCTTTCCATTCAGCTCTTAATTGGCTGATTAGAAAAAGTGACTGACTGGCAAGTTCAATGATCTGGTTTTAAAAAGCTGCCAGTATGTAGCAATTACGAGATTCAGCAGAATGCCAGCAAATCATCTCCTAGTCCTGCTGGCAGAAAATAAAGATGGGAATCCATGCAATGGTGATTTTTGAAGATGAATACCATGGCATTATAAATACAGTACTGTACCATATACCTGCCATATGATGTGGCTAAGGGTGTGTTTTGTGTGTTTTATGTTGTGGTCTATTAAGTATTCTGTAGAAGTCACTGAGCATTAAGTGGGGAGTGGTGGAGAGTGAGTAGCTTTTTCAGAGCCATATGGCTTAGTCCAGACACGGAGTGGCAGGGACGGTACAGTGTTGTGTTGCCATTGATTTACTCTGAGCGTCCAGGGAAATCAGTGTGTGAGAAACCTTTATGATATACGGCCCTGGGCCCAGTGCTGCCACTTGACACTGGCTCCTCTATAATAACAGTTTACAAAGAACAGCCAGATAATAAGACTGACTCAGTAGAGGTCCACGGATGCCAAGGCCATTCCCAATTTTCTAATATTAATTTTAAAAAAGGCAGCAAGGTTTTACCCCAATGCTCACTTGACCTTACATGTTGTGCATATGGGCACACACACGCTTACGCATACACAAACAGGCACCCACACACACAGAGTTTCTCCGTTCCTCCGGCAACTGAAGAATTTTGGGGTACCTGCAAGAGGATGCAGCAGTTCTATCAAGTCACCATTTAGAGCATTCTAATGTTCTCACACTCCCAGGTACAGTAGAAGGTTGAGGGCCATCAAAACCAAAACCTCCCACTTCCCTTACAGCACATTCTTCAAAGCTTTGACATCTCAGTCTTACATCACAAAAACCTGTACATCATGAAGACAGAATGTACATGTACGAGTGCCCTGAATAACATGCATACATTTCTACTCTGTTGCATATACTGTACAGTTCAGTTTTCATATTTATCTACAGTGTATTGGACTGCACACGGATTTGCACATCACTTGCACTTATTAGCACCTGTCACTTTAGCTGAACATCTGGCACAACCAGGTGGAAGTTGGCTATGTGTTTTAGGCATAGGAATGTTCTTTCTTCTTCCTCTTTATTTTACTCCAAGGACAAAACTCTTGTACCTAGCAAGCTATATGGCAATGAAGTATTGAATCTTGAATCACATAGAACATATTCTGTATTTGCACAGGTCTTTTTTCTACTTAATTGTGTATGGGACTGAATCACAGTTCCTTAACAATAATTTGAGTTCTGATTAACGTCTTTGAAAAGAAATGATTAATTTATTGATTCAGAAGGATTAACCACAGTTAAAGTATTATTATTATTATTATTATTATTATTATTATTGGAATAGTGAAAATAATTAACAATACAGTATAACTTAGCGGTTGAAATGTATTTCATCCTACTCTTTGCCGTGCTCTTACATGTGAGACAGCAATCTTGTGATCCTGCTATCACTCTCCTTAACAAATTGCTTCTTCCCTTTAGTACAAGTTTGCTGCGTAATCTGTGAAGGCCCCAAGGGTAGAAATGTGTGTGTATGTGTGTGAGTAAGAGACAAAAGGAGAGAGGGGATGGGAGAGAAAAAAAACTATGCATGTGTGAGCATTTTGTGTTTGTGTGTGTGTGTGTACTCATGTACGTTAAGACAAAAGCCATTAAAGTGCAGCCTCAGCAGAGGATGTGCCTCACTGAGTGCTTTAATGGAATCCTGGTGTCGCTGCGAGCAGACAGAGAGGGCGGAGCCCACACAGCTAGATCTTAAAGACTTGTGCATGCTGTAATGGTTTCACAAAAATGGTCCGAGGGCACCAGAATGCTGCTGAAGAGACATTTAGGGAAGATAGGTAAAGTCCCTGGGTTGTTTTAAAGAGAGATAATATAAAATATGAAATACTATTTTATGTGAAGAAAATTATCAAAATAATTATCGTGTTGGGTAACTGTACAGATTATACTGCAAATCCTTCAGATTATCAATATATGAATGATTTTTTTTTCAAGTTAAATAAAAGAGTAATAATAAAATAACATTAAGCATACTGTGGAAATGAAAGGTAATCATGCCTTAGGCTGAGGTACCTATTCAAATTTAGCATGGAATGCATAATGAAATGCAGTAGCTACAGCACCAGAGCTACAACTTTCATATCTCCCCCTCACACCCTACAACACTAATCCAAGACTAAACAGGCCCTGTGGAAATCACGACAGCATTTTGCTCTTTTTAATGTGCTCATTTGTGGCTTATTGGCGTTCCATACCACTCCCTGTCCCCTGACCCCTACTGTAGCATCTCCCTTGGTTGAGGGACAGCGTTGCAGTATTTCATGACACATATTCCACAAGAGGAAGAAAGAGATGTCCCAATAGAGCAAGTGAACAGGCCGTGCTAATGCATATTATTAGGAAATCAATAAACGGTCTCAGGGTCGTCCTGTTTCCAAGTTTTTGCACCATCTGTCTCTTTCTAGCAAATTTGTGAATTCACTGTTAGTAGTAAGAAATGAAGCTAAAATTTTGGATTAGATTGGATTATTACTGTAGATTGGATGACATTTTGGCTCATTTATTATGTACGGCAACATTAGCTTTAGACCAGTGTAAGGCTGTGTATTAGGGTTGGGCGATATTTTTAATGTACCGGTATACCGGTATATGTACTTCCAATGATAAGAAAAGGCCTTACGCTAGTATAAATAATAATTAAAACATAAAAGGAGTTGATGACTCATTTTGTGTGTGACGCGTCAACATCTATGCGCGTCCCCGGCGCCTCAGGGGAAACACGTGAAACAGTGGTAGCGGAGGAGTTCAGAGCAGAGAAGACAACAAAACAGCATGACTGAAGGCAGAGAGGAAGCCGAGATAAAGGAAGGAGAGGCGGAGCTTACAGACGAGATCATTGCTAAATGGGGAGGTACCTGTAATATGGACGTGGTTTCGTTTCTGTAAAGCAGACGTGAACCAAGAGACTAATATGTAAAGTTTGCAAACTAACGGTGACGGCTTTGCATTGATATAGTTTGGTAAATATCAAATGCACTAGATCAGGGCTATTCAATTAAAATTTCATTTGGGCCACATTTCAGAACCAAGATCTTAAGTTGGGCCGCACATTTTCAGCTATCTGCTAAATACATAAATGTAAATGTACATTTTTATTTTTTACCCTTAAAATTGATGACATTCTAAAAAATATTGAGAATGCACGCAATTTATATTATATAGGCTATCTCTAAAATGAGGTGGGGTGGAGGAGGAGGCATTAACTAGCTTGGACTGAGAAATAGGCTAGCCTACAATCTGCCACTCTGATAATGGAATAACACTCCACAGTTCACGAGCTTGTTATTTTTCTGTGACTAAACGAACGGTTTCTGATAGATTCCGATTTTGATCGTTTTTTTTTTTACCTGACAATTATGATCTTTTAATTCATAAAGATGTCCAGTGTACGCTCTGAACACGCTCTAAACACTTTGAAAGTATGACGCTCTGAATAAACTAACGACAATTCTATCCACACTCAGAAAAGTTTTAAAGGAGAGTGTACCCGGAGAGCTTGGAGTGTCAGTTTAGGAACGCACCCTCTGTAAAAGACCCAATTTACGTTCTGGAGGCTCTTGAATGGTGTTTAATTTTTATTGCTGGAGCGTCGTCCGGGCCGCATGTGCACCACGTCTGGGCCGCATGTGGCCCGCAGGCCGCCTATTGAATAGGCCTGCACTAGATGTACTGCACAATTTGTTACCAATAAAGGTGCACTTTACAATTTAAGAGGAGTGTATTTAATTAAATGAGTTAAGTTTTGTCGTTTTTAATACCAGGCTCTGTTGAATTTAATCATATCGCCATACCATGATACATACCAGCAAATATCATGAAACATGCTAAGGTCCATATCGCCCAACCCTACTGTGTATACAGTATAACCAAATTAAACAATTCATTATGATTTTGGCTTCAAACTGTTATGAAAAAACACAAACAGTGATTATCAGAGGTGGACAACTGTCAGGTTCTCAGGAGGAGTAGGAACCCAGCCACAGGCAGTTTCTCACGAAGGATGGTTTATTTTAGGGCTCAGGGCACTGGAAACCACAGACCACAAACGACAAGCGACTAAGAGAATATGATGGTTTATGTACATGGGAAAACAAGGACCAGAAGCTACATAGGAACATATGGCAAGGAAAACAAAGGGGCACTGGACCAAGAAGTCATAGTGTTCAGTTAAAGGCAACTGGACTTCTTTTAAGCTTGAAGATGAAGCTTTCTGGAAGGAAATTGTAACATCATCTCTTGACTGGAGATAGGAGTGTCAGGAGTTTATATCTCCAGGCCTGTGGGTGTGATCTGTAGACCACACCTCCTCATCATGTGATTAAGTTCAAAAGAATCCCTTGTTAACATAATTAGCATACAGTAGTCAATGTATGAAGATCAAGTGATCAAGGATCACATGAATCACTCCTTAAAGTGGTAGTTTGGTTTTTTACACTTTGAGCCCCTTTCACAGATTGTCTAAAATGCAATAGAATGGTTGACACCAAAATTTTGACGATTGCTCCTGTCTCGGAAGTGTAGAATCGCCTCTACCTGCTTCAAAATGGCTAGCAATGTGCATTTGTTGTATCTATCCTCAGGGCCGCTGACAGCTTTGGCTGGGCCCAGGACAAAATATTCTGAATGGGCCCCAACCCTCACCCCCGGCCCACCCGACCGACACCACCACAACACAATCCACTATAACACCTCCACCTCCCACAACCTCCTGTAAGTGATAGAACTTCAGAAACATGGTTAACAATAACAACTTTTTTTTTTTGAAACATTATTCACATCAACAACCTATTTATTTTAACATAACATGCTCCTCTACTCTGGGGGAATGACCCCCTCCTGCTCCACTGTGACTGTCTTTCGCTCCCCCTTCTCTCTCACTAGTAGCCTCTCTCACTAGTCTCCTTTCTCTCTCTCATCCTCTATAATGGAGCTACCATATTCGACTGTTTCTGTAAAAGATGCAGTGTTCTATTTGAAGTTAATAGAAATGAACAGGGGTCAAATTAGCTATTTCAAAATTTCACTATTGCTTGTTTTCATTGATTTTATTATTCACCACAAGCTGAATAGACTAATTAAATTTGATATGTTTTCTTTTTCAGAATTTACAAATGGTACAGGTCATGCTTTAAAAAAAAAACAAACAAACGCATTTGTAACCAACAGAACTGTCACCCACAACAACTTTCACACTCCCAGCCACGCCATGATGACACCTGGCCGGGAGGGGGGCCAACACGCCCTTTTACGCAGGCTGTGCATTTACGGGATTAACCAAATTGATTATTTAGGTTGGTTGGATGTGCAACTGGACCTCCATTACAAAGGAGCTATGGCTTTAGAAATCTAAACATGTAAGCTAACAATAATAAAATCTCCATGATATTATGAATGTAAAGCGTGCATTTACTTCATAAACTACACGTTAATATGTTTAATAGATATCGATCGCATTTTACTTGACCACAGGAATTATCAGTAGGCTAAAACTTGTGTTTGGTCGGGGCTAACGTTGTGCCGTTGTGTTTATCAATTTTAATGACTAGTCCTTTTAATATAAGGTGTTCACTGTTCAGTGTGCCCGTTACCCCCTGATTTGTATGAACATGCATGACATGACTTGGGAGTTGGATTGGATTTCTTTATGGGATTGGGAAACCTTGGCTGTGCTTCCTTACCTTGCTCTGCCCTGCATTTGCTAGGACCTTGATCTGCATCATCTGAGGGACCTTTTTTAAAATATTTATTTAATGAACCCCTAAGGCTTCTGGCTTCTTCATCTCGCTTTTTTTTCTCTTCTGAGCTCCTGACTTATGAGACATTGTGCCATACTGAAGCGCTAATTAAATGACGGCGCATTTTTGATGAAAGGCCAAACCATTTTGTGGAAGGGGGTGGCAGGGGGGCTCTTGATCCATATTTCAAGGACAATAATGGTAAAAACGACTAGATATAATTAATTTAACGCAATTTCATATACATTTCTCCCACAAAAAGGCATATTTTGAAATGAATTAAAATAATAACTTCGCAATTTCATTAGGGCCCAGTTCTGGGCCCCCCTTGTTCCTGGGCCCGGGACAAGAGACCCGTTTGTCCCTCCCTGTCTATCCTTAAAACAATAGTTTTGAAAAGGTGCTACACACCGAGTGGTTATTGGTGTTCACTGATGTTCCAACCCAAGTATTGTAGTGAAAGACCGTTTCCTTCATGTTTTATTTGCCATTTTGTAAGTCCCTATAGATTTGTATTAGAAGACTTAGGCCGCCAGCGGAAACGGAAAGGGGAGCTGTTTACGTGGAATTGTAGTCTTTTTGCTTGCCGCAGCAGTAGTAGTAGTAGTAGACAATATTTAGAACAGGAGACAAAGTCAGACGAGGATTATAAAAAACGCAATATACTATTTCACCATGTAGTGGCGCTTGACCTTAAAGTACAGCCCTCAAAGGTGCGTAACAGTAAAAAAATAGTTAAGCCAGGAGGAGAATACGCGTAAGGAACCTTTGTCATGAGAAACGCCCCTATTTCAGTGTTGCTCTGCCTAGAATGCGCAGCTGGCTGTATGGCGCGCAAGTGACTGATTTGAGCCCATGGCAGAATGCGCGCAGGTTGAAAAGCGCACAGCTACGCGTTTTTTTTTTTTACTTAAGCCACCCGGAGAATTCCGCCCTATGTGAGGTTTAGAATGACATTTAGACAATTACAAAGCAAGATATTGAGTATAGTGTAAATACAAACTATGCTGCAAATGTTGGTTGGTGTGTAAGTTTGTAACGTTTTAGCTTTTGAAAGAGATTTATAGTTATCTTTTAAAAGAGTTTTAGTTTTACAGATGATTTTAACCATTTTTTGACATTTGTATGAAGAGCCTTGGAAGAATTCCTTCCTATTTGCGCTTACAAGTTTTCTAAAAAACTGTGTGTAACATTATATTATTAAATTGTGCCAAATAATATTGTGCACCCCCTATTACAAAAATGTTTATGAAATATAATGTGTAATGACCCTACTGTATTTGCCCAAGATAGTTGTAATTGAAAACAATTTTAGGTGGCACTAAACACAAAATAACCATTCATGGGCTGAGTGTATACAGCTTGTCGAGCCTAAAATATTAAAAATTTAGTTGCAACAGTTGTGAGTGAGTCTACTTCCCCACCCGGGTTGTGGGTTTCAGTGTCCTGGGAATCTTTCAGCACAAAATCTGTTTTCAGGCACTAGAGTCTATACCTACATATCAGACGGACAGTGTAAGTTTTTTGTGTTCTCAGAAAACAAACATGAACAAATCTCTTACTCCTTATTTGTGCCATATTTAGTTTTAAATGTGTAATTTTCAAGAATTAACAGACATTTTAGACCAGAAGACCAAAGTTTTAGCAATGAAACACAACAGGAAGGGTTGAAAATTGTTACAGCCTTTTTTTTTAACTGTCTGTGCTTTGTGGTGCCCTCAATGTATCGGGGAGGGCACTACATAGATGTAAACGCATTTGCACAGAAAACTCTGTCCCCTATGGTGCTGAGGGGTATATGGAAGCATGGAGAGACCATACCATGGTTGGAAGGATGAGAGGTGTTCTCTGAGGAGGGGGGTTTCCATACATGTATTAGTGAGTGAGAAGGGAAATCTTTTATTCAGTCTTGGTGGAGACGAGAAGCCAGCGGAGAGAGTAAAGAACTGGCGAGATGTGTTTATATCTACACACTCTCATCAGGAGTTGTGGATGTATTTTAGCCTCTAGAGACTCTTGCCACAGATCCCAAAAAGAAGTGTGCTGCAATAGTCCAATCTGGGGCCTGAAATGCATTATCCTAGTCTACATATCTTTTCTCTGTATTTTTTTTAGGTAAAAGTTAAATGAGATGAGTCAATGAGATACTATAGCCGTTTCTCAATATCCGTTCTTTTGTGTTCTTGCTTTCTCGTGAACTTGTGAAACGTCATTAAACACAGCCGAAGTACCGTTCCAATTCACAAGTTCGCATAACAAGAACGCACGAAATTCCCGGATGTTTTCTTGATTCAGTCATTTTATCAAGAACGCATCGGATGGTGACTTCTGTTATCTTATGGACCATTCCGCCTCACAATGCTTTTCGGCATCCAAACAGAACGTGAATCAAAAAAATTAAAAATGGAGCTAACGCAACGATAACAATTTACATGTATGTTTTAAACTAATAAGTTTTGAATTCATGGCTGTGTAGCCTATTTTGTAAAATGGGACAAGAAATGGTAACTGTTAAATTGTTTGGATCAACAATCTTATTTCCTGCAACAAGCTTAACCATCACGGCTATTCAGCAGCTTCTGAACACCTGAATGTAATTATGTTTATCAAGAACGTAACTGTCTCAAACTGCTCTTTGGGCTTACTGTTTCCTTGCCTTCTTGTAAGTTTGCATTCCCGTTCTTGACTTCACAAGTTTAAACTTGCAAGTAAACAAATCCGTTCTTGGCGTTCTAGGTATTGAGAAACGGCCTATTATTAAGGAAAATAAATAGTTCCAGATGGTGGCAAACATGCCCCATCAGTAAATTTAACAAATAATAAGTACAAATTCTCTCATTCTCAGACCCTCTACAAACCTACTGACAAACAGCATGACTATTGACTGACGCACACTAGATTTCTTCTTCAATTGTCCCTTAGATAAAAATTGAAATACATAAATAAATTGCAGTTTTGCCTATAACTATAAATTGTATTCAGATGCCAAAAAAATGTCTAATAGCACCTTGCAACCTTGTGTCAGCACCCCTTGTGTCAGCCTTAGGGCCTGTGTCAGCACTACAATGATTTAAAATGAAACTAAAATGAAACTAAAACAATCTTATGCTTGAGCCTTATGAAAAAGCCACGTCATGTATTTAAAGTGTAGGTGTAAGGAGTGCAAAGAGGACTCTGGGACTGCAAAGGGCTGCTTTTCTGTAATAGAAATGAAAGGAAAGGATTAAAAGCAGCATCCACAGACTGAAAGTCCTCCCTGGGAGCCAGTGAACGGGCTCAGTGCATTTGATGAAGCCGGTGTCCTGTGGAAAAGCTACCAAGTAGACAGGAAATAGTAAAAGTTTACACCACATGATTGACTGCCGGAGACCTGCACACAGGATAAACTATGTTTACACACCCATAACCATCCATCCACCCCCTGTCCACACACACAAACACTTGCACATGCTTATCCTTTTTGCTAGATATCGATTTCCTTTAACTTTACACAAGTTAATCATGCAGTAATGTTCTCTGGCAGCTTTCAGAGAGTGCAAAGCTAGTCTGAGTTTGTCTGTGTGTCAGGAGTCGGGACCTCTTTACATGCAGATCTAGTGTGTTTGTGTTTCTCTGTGTATGTTCTGGGTTTGTGTGTGAGTGCATGCATGCGTGCGTGTGTGTGTGTGTGTTTGGACTCCTTGGACTCACTGGTTTTTAAAGCTTGGTTCTAATTAATTCACAGCAAATGACTATTGAGTCCTTTTAAGCACTTTGTTTCTCATTAGATTCAACAAAAGCCATTAATTACCCTGCTCTCTCTCCGCTTCTCCCAGAGGGCCACGTCACATGACCAAGAAAGACAGGAAGTCCACAATATGAGCCTTATAGTACTGACATCTCATTCTGCTAGCAGACCAGGGGAAGTCCAATCTGATTAAGTTCTCATTACTCTCTACCTAGGGCTATGCAGCATTAGGTATTTCAAACATGCTGCCTGTGGTTAGTGTATCACCCAAAAAGAAGAGTGAAAGAAATCGATACAGACTTTAAATGAAGACAAACCACAATGTTTGATGATGCTATGAGTGTATAAACAAATTGAAAAGACCAACAGGTTTTTTTTTGTTTTGTTTTGTTTGGAGAGAGGCTCTGAGGGGCTTTATGTTTTCAGAGAATACAATCCACTATACTGACAGTGACCTTTAAACATAAAAGTATGAACAACAAGCAGTTCTTGTAATGAATTATGTATGTGCAGCCGGTATGGATGGGAGGTTGAACCTTGCCACTTACAGATTCATGAATTGCAGTTTTCATGTAAATCCTTGGGGGAAATGTAAGCTCAGGTGTAGTGCGACACTGCAAAAAGGGTCTCTCACAACATATAGCCTACAAGGAGACCTTGCTGTGGTACAGCCGTAATGCGTTGTGTACGAGTATTTGCCACAATCTTTTCTTCTTTATTTATGTCAACTTTTTGGAACAGTGAGCGAGTACCTTTCCTTGTCCCCTCTACCCATATGCTCATAACCATATGCTCTCTCCCTCTCACACATTTCTCTCCTCTCGTGTTCTTGATTCTGAAAGGGGAAAAGCATGCCGCTAAATATTTACATTTATCTTTTTTCCCCTTTTGTTTCAACGTCCCAAGCTTCCACGGCCTTGCTGTCAGAATGTGATAAGTGATAACGATTGTTGGACAAACCCTCATTCCAGAGAGACATGGCAGCAGCTAGAGAGAAAGAGAGGGGTAGAGATGGGGCCAGAGAGAAAGAGGGGGCTTCAGAGTGAGGGGGTGAGTGAGAGAGAAAGAGAGAGAGCGAGCTGAAACGTGTGGGCTTATTCCAACGGCGGATATGAAATGGCAAACATCCATCTTCTCAGTGACAGAGCAAAGCTTTGTCCCATGTATATAAAACAGTCCAGAGAGATAGGAGGAAGGCTTGCTTGCCCCCTCTGTCCACTACATAGGGTTGATAAGCACTACTGGGGCCCATGCAAGTATTCTTACAGTCATATGTCATATGCTTCTCCGTCATTGTCACACCTACAATATAATGTAGGTGCAATACTACTAGTCAGTGCATGGACACATAATAAATATCTAATAAATTTTGCTAAAACCATAATGTTCAGGGAAGTGTCTTTTAAAATGTTATGTGCTAGTCTGAGGCAGTGGGAACTGTGTGGATCCACCATAGAGGGTATAGGGCCTATGATTTTCTTGGCCATTTTAATGACCTCCTGGAGCACCTTCTTGTTTGACACAGCTAGAAAACCACACACAGCGACAGGTTGACATGGGGTTTGTGCCCCACTGTTTCCTCAAGGAGGACCCACAGGAAGAGAAAGTCAGTGACCCTCTCCACACAGTTCCCACTTGATTATGTTCGTTTTATTTTGTTTTGGAATCGTTCAGGAGCAGATTGTTGCGTCTGCACCAGGGAGTGAGTTGTTTTACCACATCCCTTTGAAGAATGTCTGCATTTTTAATGCACATTCGAGCTACTGTATGTGTCACTTTTTTTAATTTCAGCAGAATTTTTCCATTAATTTCACAAACAGACCTTGTCCAAACTGACATAAACTCTGGCAAGATGTGTGTGTTTCACTCTACTGACAAAAATATCAATATGAGAAAACTGACTTTTTGCCAAACAAAAACAACAAACTTAAACACCATAGTCCGTAAGAAACCCGCCTGAATTTCTCACAGTCTGATTAAGACAGCTACAGTAGATAATGCTATTGTAAGTTTAATTACTTGAATATGAAAAGGGCAAAGATAATTGAGCAGGCACTTCTGCTGAGCCTTCAATCAGAAACCGATTGAAGTCTAGTGGCTTGATAAAGAATATGATATTACAGATTGATCAGATTGCAGTGAGACTGTGGTCAGATATCAGATACCATACATTTATCACTGTAAGGAATATGGCATTGGAGCTCTCAGCAAACCACACTCTTCCCTACCAGGTCTCTGAACAATTAAAGACAACTGGACAAGTGTCAGATGAGATTTTCTTTAAAAATGCAACTTTTTTGACAACCTCGTCTTCCAAGAATCCAATCCTGGGCATAGTGTGCATAATACATATACTTCATTACCTTTCATTTCGACGAGGGAGAAGCAGTGCCGGTACTTCCAGTTTGAGGAGAATGCTACCTTTGAATTTCATGCATGGTATTGTGCATGTTTACATGGTCAATTTGTAACTACCTAGTTCCCACAAGACCATACAGCATCTAGACATTGAATATTCAACTATAGTACATATTCAACATAGTGAAATCTTTTAATGAAAAGGCAATTTATTCCACAGTTTTCTGTGCATTGACACAATTAAATTCTTTTTTCAAATTTTGTTCCACTGTTTTCCACCAAGACATTTGAAAAAAGGTTGACACAGTAATCCAAAAAAATGTCCCTCAAACAGAACTTAATTTATTTTAGAACACTATTTATACCACTTTTTACCACTATTTATATTTAAAGGGATAGTTCGGTTTTTAATACATTAAGCCCCTTTCACAGGTTGTCTAAAATGCAATAAAGTGGTTGACTTCGAAATTTTGACGATTGCTTCTGTCTCGGCTATTTGGGAAATGTAGAAACGCCTCTGCCTGCCTTCAAAATGGCTAGCAATGGGCATGTGTTGTTTCTATCCTTCCACAATTTCATCCAATTACAGAAGTACATATGATGTAGCCTGAGCTATCGAGGAAAACCGCCGTTTGAATGATTTGATTTGAATGGTGAAACTATTTGAATGGGCAAACTCCATATGTCTTAATCAGAATTACATACTCTTACACCATGGTGTGACGCATTCTATAGGTCTCTATATATAGGCTGTACAAATTATATACACATGTTTGAAGTACTATTGAAAACATATTACAGTGATCCTTAAATAAGCAACAACGATGCATTTTTCTGTATTTTATTTTAGGCCTACATTTTGACTGGGAATTGTGGGATATGGTAGTGAACTGAACATGCGTATTACAGGAAGCCTAGGCTACATGTACATGCTAAAATAAACACAGATTTCAGATAAGTTTGCACTGTTCTCGTGCTTTTCCTGACAATGACCGTGGTCTTTGCAGAGCGTACATTTTCCAAGCTGAAACGAATTAAAAGCTCGAAGGGACAGAGTCATCTTTCTGGACTCGCCATAACGTTAACGCTACTATCGATAGAGAATGCCCTTGCGCATCCACTGGATCTTAATGATTTGAACGTAAACTTTGCACAGATGTGCCAGGAAAAAGCCCAGAAGATGCAGCTATGATGTAAGTGAGCATTTTAACTATTTAAATGATAAGGTGTTGACTTTTTTGTTTATTGGGTATTTATTCGCTCCAAGTAGTATATGCATTAGTTGAGGTGCGCCGACACCAGTTTTTTTTTTAGTTGCGGTTTTGATCTGGGCTCCTTCTGTCAAATTTATCTTGCGGTAACGGCCTATTTATGGTAGCTAGCCAGTTTTACTGGACATTGCGTTATCACGTGTTGTATAGGGGGCCCGCCTTGATAATCTTGCTTACGGGCCCGATGTTGGCTTGTTACTAGGTATTTCGCGTATTATGAAGTGACAAATTGTAGCACCGTAGTTTGATGTTTAAATGCATACCTGCTACGCAAAATGCATACAGGTTGGCAGGTATGCATTTGCAATGGTGTCATCATTATCTCTCATCAAGGCAGCTGATAAAGTCATTCAACCAAATTTTAGTAACGCGCTACTTGACATTCTCAGTAACGATAACGGCGTTGCAAGTATGGGAAAATTAATTAATTAGATTACACTGTTACTGAAAAAAATAACACTGTTAGTAACGCCGTTATACTTAAACGCTGTTACTCTCAACATTGGTTGTACAACATGTTGCTGGCATCATACATTTTATCTGCACTGGCCAGAGAAGCAGGGATAGTCTTTCTGTCTCCCTCTCTCTTACACACAAACAGACACACACACGCAGGCCGGCTAAGGTCAGACATATTCACATTGCCCCCCCAGCGCCTCTGTGCCACTGAAATCTAATAACATGGCGCATTAGACACACCCTGAGCCTGGCCTACACAAGCACTCAAATGGCAACCTGCTTTGAAGCTGCGGTTGCTTACATTGCTCTAACACCCGTGCAGGATCTGTATTCTCAAGCAAGGTAAGCTTGCAATGAATGCTTGTTGGCTGAACATGAAGACTGACCACAGAGCAGGAGCTCTGGACAGACAGGATTCAAAAGGGGAGATGCCCAAACAAACACTCAAATATACACATGAAGGTAGAAGGGAATTGAGAAGGTATGTAGAAGGAATGTAGAGGAATTAATTGAATGGATCAATCTACATTGCACAGGGGTGATGTCATTCAGCAATCGGGCTGTTGCCGGTTCGAGCCCTGCTCTGCCTGCCCAAATTGGAGTGTCCTTGAGCAGGATAATGAACTCCAAATTGCTACTGTTTGCAACTTGGCACCTTCAAAGGCAGTCTACACCACCGGTGTGGGAATGTGTGTGTATGGGTGAATGTAAGGCATACATTGTAAAGCGCTTTGAGTGCTTGTAGGAGTAGAAAAGTGCTATGTAAATGCAGTCCATTCACAGTAATCATATGCCACTGACCTTATAAATCCCTCTTATTAATGCTAGCGCATTTTTTAGATCATGGATAATTGGTCTTCCACTGTAACATTGGCTTCTTTATAGGTTCAGGTGTTGACACTAAAATCATGTGTAGACCTCATAAAGCATTGAACCAAAGGATTCCCTCCACTTGAAGGTAGACACACTACTTGTATATTATGCAGACTCGCAAACCCATGTTGAATGCAAGGCTTGCTCGTAAACGTCAGCTTTGTTTGATGATTCAACCAGCCAAATGAACTGATAACTGCAGCCATTAGGCAAATTACCGCACTTGTGCCTGTTGAGGGATGCCTAAGTGAGCCAGAAATCCTGTAAACTAGTTTTCTCTTCTTATTAAATGAGCACTTACATCTTATGGCTGGAGAGAGAAGTGTAAATTAAAATTGGAGATTAGTGGGTGGGTGGATGGATTAATGGATGTATGCAGAAAAATAGAAGAAAAAAACTAGAAGAGAAGAAAAAACTATGAATGCCAAAAGTATGATATTGTTTACTAACTAATTATGTATATACACATGTACTGTACATATACCAATTAAAACACAACAGAAGCTTTATTTCACTACGATACATGTTTTGGAACATCAGTGAGCTACTGTTGTAGTACTCAAGACCGATCTCGAGACCATTTTCTGCTATCTAGGTCTTACAGTATCTCAGACTTGACCCTTCAAAGACTCGGTCTTGACCGTCTCGGACAACAGCAGAAGGAGAAGGACTTGTAATTTCAGAGCGAGTCCTTGAGATTTTTTTTTTTTTTTTTTTTTTTTACAAAAAACTCCATCAATTTTCCATGATTACAAATAAAATTAAGTAATATTCAACATTATATTCTACTGCAGGGGTGCCCAACCAGTCAATCGTGGTCTACCAGTCGATCCCAGGCGGAGTTTCAGTCGATCACGAGAAATGTTGTGTAGCCATGTAATATTCATGACAAAAACTGTCAAATGTTTTCAAAAGTACACTACATCACCGTTCACAAGAGGCCAGTGTGTATTTTCATAATAATCATAACAATAATAATAATGAACGCGACTTTATCTGGTGCATGCTGGGTATGGTTTGGTATAGCGTCTTACCGTGTGAGTCGTATTCTCGCAAAACGGAAGAAATGTTTCGAAGAGGATGAAGTGGTAAAAGAAGTGCTTGTGGAGGCTGTTGGCATTCAGAATATAAAAAAAATATGGCCTTGTATTTTGACTTGGTAGATCTCGGCATACGATCAATTTCAAAAGCAGATCTTGGTTAAAAAATGGTTGGGCACCTCTGTTCTACTGTATCCTCAAAATTATTACATTTTCAAAACATTGTGAAGAAGCCCAATCTACACATACCTTTGGAAAATTTGAGTTTGCTCTGCAGCCACCAAATGTGACTCAAGATCAGGGTGGGTCTACGGTTTTAATGAGAAAGGAACGCAGTTTTGAAAAATTGACAGAAAATTATGCACATGGACTTTATTAATGATAGAAAAAAAAGTCACATGAAGAGATTAAGTAGACCTTCCCCCCTTAAGGGTCCACCATATGGTTCCAGTAAACAGTTCCTTCTTTAGTTTTTAGATCTAACAGTTGATTATTCATTTGGGTGATATTAAATCATGGTTATGAAAACTGACTTAGTTTCATGGTCTTGATCTTGACTCTGTCTCGATTCCTGAAAGTCTCTGTCTCAATTGGGTCTTTCTCAAAGACTCGGTCTTGACTCGGTGTCAGCTGCATTTGAAAACCTACGGTCTCGGTCTTAACTTGGTCTCGACCCTTCAAAGACACAATCTTGACTCTGTCTCGACATAGGCGGTCTCGTCCCCATCACTACAGTGAGCACTACAAACCGCTCGGTGAGTAGCCCATTGCTAGCCATTTTGAAGCAGGCAGGGGCGATTCTACATTTCCCAAATAGCAGAGACAGGAGCAATCGTCAAAATTTCAGTGTCAATCACTTTATTGCATTTTAGAAAACCTGTGAAAGGGGCTCAAAGTGTTAAAAGCTGAACTATACCTTTAAACAATGATTATAGCATTACACTGTATTGTCACCAAGTCAAAGCTCTCTCTTGCTGTATCCATTATCACATCACAGTCCTAGTTAAGGCTTTTTTCACAGCACACCTGGATGACTATTCTTCTCTGGAGAGACCACCCATCCACTTTTCATTGCATATTAGAATTACACTTGCTGTGGCCATTACAGAAAAAAAAAAAAACATTAAACCAATGTTGTTTTATTTAAAGTCTAATATGTCCATGCTGATTGAATAGACACATTCGCAAACACAGAGGTGAGACGATGTTTCAGCTGGTGCAGAGAAGCCATTAGGAACCATTAACACCACGAGATTTGCGTGGACATGCAGCCAAACAGCTTTCAGAGATGATGTGCCAGATGGAGTGGAAATATTCTCTCGGTGCCATCCCCTGCCCTCTCTCTGCTCCTGTGTGTGTGTGTGTGTGTGTGTTTCTGTCACTAAATATACATGTGATTTTGTGTATTTAAAGAGAAACCGTATGTGTAACAACATTTTAAAGAGATTCACAAGCATCCACAAACATTTTGAAAATCTTGAGCAGTCTGAAAGAGCACATGAGGTGGATATTGTCAGTGGAGCTTGGCCTCTCTTGGCCAGCACTGTTTCCGGCGAGATGCCTGGCCAGTCCAGACAGGCAAGACACGCTTCAGCACCGACAAGAGACCAGATCCGTCAATACACACCACCTCATATAATGTGTTTCCGTGTGGATGTGTGTGTGTGTGAATACGTGTGTGTACAAACTCTTTCCTCTGCCTGTGCCTGTGTGCATGTTCTTTTCCCTCTCTGCATGCAAAATCTGCCGTTTCTCTTCGCTGCCATCATTTTGTTTACTTCCCAGCACTTTGTTTAAAATGCAATTATCATTTGAAATGCAAGTTTTATTTATGTGTGTGTGTGTGCATATTTTTTTATTATTATTTCTAGTCGCTCCAAGATAATCACTGGATGACAACAGTGTCTGTGTTTTGAGGTAAATTGAGGTGAAAATGGACCGGATGCACCTGGCTCTCAATTTATTTTGAATTTGTTGTCAATTTCACACTTTTTATGATGCCAGCCAAACCGTATGCAATACGCCCTCATCTTTATGCATTTTAAATGGAACCACGCTCAAGAGCCTGATTCCTAACTCTCGCAACACACACACACACACACTTCATGTGGATATGTCTGTGATGCTAAAACATTAACACAATGCTTTATTCCTCATGACTCTTTCAATTACAGTTCCTGACAAATATGGAGAAAAACATCATCTATACCCCAGTACACACACACACAAGCAAATATACATGCTTTCACTATGGAAGACCAATCCCTTCTCAGTATTAACAACTGCTTGCAAAGTCTTTCAAAGAGGGACACCTAAATGCAAGCCTAGTGAACAACTCAATTTACATTTGGCAGAGGGAAATACGACTTGGTGACATTAGTACCATGACATAAACAAAGGGGAGAAAGACAATTTTCCTGCCGGCAGGCACTTCCCTCTGAAGACCGTCTGGTGGTTATCCTGCTAGACGAACGAGGACAACGGGAGAGTGATGATGGGTATGGGGGAGGGGCCTTATGTGTTTTGCATGGACCGGAGCTGGAATTCTAATCAAGTCTGGAGGCTGTAGTTCACAGGTGTCGATTCCACTCAATGGCACAGTGATGCTGGAAATTCATTTAAAAAGTCATTGTTGCCATCACTTAAAAAAAAAAAAGAGTGAGGGAGAAAGAGAGGGAGAGAAAATTATTTTGTGCAAATAAACTCTGGGATTGGTGAGGCCCTGGAGTCTTTCTTGTTGGGCTGGTTCTCTGTTATAAATGCTGTACACTAAGATTTGTTTTCTGCCCCACTATTTTTTTTTTATGACAGAAATCCATTTTCATAGATTTGTATTCAAATTGCCCACAGCTGTCTGGGATTGTGTGATGGGCTGACATCTGTTGTTGTTTCTGCTGTTGTTGTCTTAGCGGAGCAACAGGTTTTGTTTTGTTATTTAAGAGCAAAATGGTAATACATGTATATATACAAACACTAGGTTGATTGACAGACTCTCAAAGCCTGAATATCAAAGAAAAAAGAAAAAAAATGCAGTTTCACTGTCTGACTAATAGAAAAGTACATTTTGTTGTTCTGTGCTCTGTAGACTAAACCAGGTAGAATGCGATGAGAAATCAAGAGGTTGAGTTAGTTTGTAAGCCTTTCATTATTTCAAAAACAATACTTTGATTGTTCTTTCTGTGTCCTTACAGTTTGCCCTCATGTGAGAACAATCTAAAAAATAAAATCTGTTCCAATTTTAACCTGCTTGGTTAATTTACTGCTCTATCTAGTGGTTATCTTCTGTGACCTAGGACCTCATGTCCTAGATAATCATGAGAAGATCAGGGTGAAAAACCTAGGAATCATCATTTAGACTCATGGCTATTGAAAGCCACGTTAAAAAATACTGTCAAATTTAATCTTGCAAATGACAAGTGTTTTTGACACCATTTGCCAATGGAAGCAACAGAATTCATTTTGCATTAATGTTCCCTTCTGTTTCTTGTCTAAATAACTGGTCACAAGCTAGTAAAACAAAATGCAGCCTTTTAGTTTTTCTGCAAAACAAGCCTTAGAAACAAAGGACCGGAAGTATGCCAGACATGAAAACACTGCTTTTGTCAATTAGAGGCTGTTAGTAACGGAATAGTCTGCCTTTGAAATAAACCAAATATATATGTGTGGATGGGTAGGAGGGGTGCGTGCTTTTGATAGGATATGTGTTTTTTTCCTGTAATTTTTGCTCTTTAATTATCATTTTGTCTCGTATTTTAGGGTGCCTTTCTAAGATCTGGACAACGGCACAAAGAATGAGTTTGCCAATAGCTAACTCTGGCTAGTGTACAGCAAGTGCATTGATGTTTCAGCAGAAGATTTGTAACTGAAACTGTATTCTTGATTATTTTCTGAAATTATATGTCCATGTTTTGAAATGTAACTGCAATGTAAATGTGAAATAATGTAAGTGATTACTTTTATTTTGTATTTAAATTTAATAATTTCATTATATGTAGCTCGTTCCTCCCAACACGTGTGTGAAAGAGAGAGTGTGTATGCACGGAAGAGAGTGAGAGTGCGTGTGTGTCTGTGTGTGTGAAAGCACGCAAAAGGAGCAGTTCCCCTGGGTACTTGCAGTGGGTCCCGCGGGCAGTTTGCCTCAGGCTGCTATCCTGTCTGTCAGGTCTGTGGGATTCCTCACTTCCTAACACAACATGGCAGCTTTCATTTATTCAGAAGCAAATTACAGCACAACTCTCCACTCAAACACAAAGTAGAAATCACAAGCTTAAAGCTGTTTTTTTTACTTTCTCTTCACACACACACACACCCACACACCCTCTGGAAAAAAATCTCTTACTATAGACAATCTAACAAAAACATACACCTCAAGAAATTAATTGTTCTTCATACAATAAAACACTTGCCATTAGACCAAACCTATTTTAGACTTGAGTAGTAGCTGTTGCCGAACAGGTATGTACTTTTATTCTTCCTTCTTACCCTCTACACCAACACACACACACACCACAACCACCCCTCCCACCCCCCATCACCACCACCACCACCCCTCTCAGCTCTGCCTGCCATAGTGACAGGCAAAGACAGCAGCTGCTTTAATAAGTCCCAAAAGCCTCTTGGTTTAAAGTTGCCAATCAAAGTGTGTGAGATGAGGTGTCTGGAGTCCACAGGCTCCTTTATCCTGTTGAAAGGTCAGACAAATGTTTGTTTTCTCAGGAAGGAGGAGAAGAGGAGGGTAAAAAAAAACAGAAAAAGAATAGATGGAAGGAAAAAAAGGATGAAGGACAACAGATGCATGTGCATGAAAATGAGAGCAGAAGAGTTGAGTGGTTTGGTGCTGAGCACGAGAGAATGTGTCAGCTTATGAGCAAAAGTCATGCTTTGCGTTTGAAGTCGTGAACTCCTCACGCCGCTTGTCAGGTTTACTCTACTATGCGCACTTAATTCCACAGTAGGGATCAATCAGGAACCCGCAACACGTTAAGGACGGCATCAATATTTGAGCGGCAGTCATTTTTCATTAAGTGGTGGTAAAATGTTTATGAGCGAGCAGCATGGCCCATGGACCCGCACAGGCCTGTGCATTCTAAATGGAGTGGGGATGTGTCTGCAACACAGTGTGACAAGTCCCCGGGGTGGGCGTTATGACAAGCCGGTGTCTTGGGAATCCCAGGCACCGTAAATGTGAGGCAGAGCAGAAAGCAATTGCAACTCAATCTCCATTGGGTCCTTTGCACTGACTTACTGTAACAAAGGGAGTCAACATGGAGAGGGTGCCAACCTGGAAACCATGGTGATGAGAGAGAGAGAGAGAGAACATGTAACTGAACCCACACTATACCTGAGTCGTTATTAGCAAGGCTTGTGGTATACCTTCAGTGATTGCTATGGACTGTCTGATCAGTTAGCAATAGTCATCACTCCAAGTACAACTGCTAAGTGTGTGGATGACCACCTAAATCCATTTAACTCATTCTCAAGGTTGTTGACTCTTTAGCTTCAACCAAGATTAAAAAGATTTCCAGCAAATCTAAAACCGCATGCAGAAACAGTAGCAAGTCAGAGAGAGAATAAAGAGAGAATGCAAGGACGCTGAACGTTTGTTGAGGAAAAGAAAGCTTCAGATTGATGATGACATTTTTAGGGAGACCCCATATATTCAACTCTGAGCTACACAGGGCAGCATAGTCTTATTTTCCTAATATGATTCAAAAGAATGTTAATAACTCCGGTGATCTGTTTGCCACTGTTACTAACCTAACAATCTTCTTTTACGGTTACTTCAAGAGTCTATTTCAGGAGGAATTTGTAATGAGTTTGCTTCTTTCATCACAAAATTGAAAATATTAGAGTAAACATTAGCTTCATCATGCCATGCAATAATGTATCAAAATCTCCACCAACTTAAAGGAGAAGGATGGTGTGATTTTGACCTGGGCTGTACTGAAAGATGTTACCGAGTACAAACACATATCCAATACCGACCTCCGGTCACCCCCAGCATTCTGCATTTTACACCGTTTTAGCCAAAGCTTTCATTAGCCTTACACTGCAACACTGGGGACATTGCATAGTCTATGCAGCTAAATCGCTATTTTTACACAATTAACAAGGTTCAGAGTAATTCCACATTTTATTGGTAGACTTCTGAGAGCCCTGACATTTAAAACAAGACAATGAGAATTTTGAAAGTGTACAGGTACTTTATTTAAAAAGGCAGTTTATAAAGACAGTACCTTCTCAGAATTTCCCGGTCACCGATTGACGAGCTAACTTTATAAATGTCTTTGGTCAAACTCTTTTAAGTTTCATCATTTGTATCATTTGAATATAATTTTCAATTTGTTCCCCTGTCCTATCTGTTCGTCAATTGACTTATCGTGACTTAATTTCAAGATGGCTCTGACCGGGAAATTCTGAGAAAGTACTGTCTTTATAAACTGTCTTTTTAATAAAGTACCTGTACACTTTCAAAATTCTCATTGTCTCGTTTTAAATGTCAGGGCCCTCAGAAGTCTACCAATGAAGTGTGGAGTTACTTCGAACCTTGTTAATGGAGTGAAAAAAGCGATTTATCTTCATAGACTAAGCTGTGCCCCTATAGCTAGCAGTGTAAGGTTAATGAAAGCTTAGACTAAAAACGGTTAAATGCGGAATGCTGGGGTTGAACGGAGGTGGGCATTGGATATATGTTTGTACTCGGTAACATCTTCCAGTACAGTCCAGGTCCAAATCACACCGGCCTTCTCCTGTAAAAGCCTAGCTTCCATGCTTATTGATGGTCATACTCTTGAAAAGCTATGATGCAGATCAACTCATTCATCCGCTGTTTTTATCATCCATGTTTTTATCATCCACGTCCATATATATATATATATATATATTATATGCATGCTAAACCACAAACGGGAAACCACAACGGGAAAAAAATTATGAAGATTTGCTAAACAGACTGCAAAACTGTAGTTTCTAAAGCCAAAATAGATAGCTTCTAACCCATCAGATTGCATGCGTAACGTTACACTTACAACCGTAAAATGGATGTGTACTCAATTTTCATTTAATTTCTAAATCCACTAGTTTCACAATGAAATATCCGCCTCACATATAAATATGTTGACAACTTACGGATGATGGCATGCTTTCAAAAGCGCTAAAGCTATAAACAACTAGGAAACGTACCTAGCATTACCCACGTTAGCGCCTTAGCTAACACAAAGACTCATCCACTGTTTGTAGCCATCACAGGCTAATCGATAGATAAAACAATCAATGATGAATACTGTCGGATATACCATTAATACTTACAAGTCCAATAGCAACAAAGCTAGGTCACCATGCGTTTTGCAATGTGTAGCCTCCTTCAGCTCTCACCAACAATGAAAGCCGGACCAATATTCACTCTGGTTCCCGTTTTTTTTTTTTTTTTGCTTCTTCAGATCTCCTTCTTTTCTTTTCTCCTTCTGCCGCATGATTGCAATTCAAACACAACCGCGTTTTCTCCCGTTAAATATCTGTCGAGGCAGCTCAACTCTAGATATACTCCAACCTATGGCTGGCCGCAAAGCCAATCGATTGTAGTTTTTACTTGGACTACAGAACCTGGACCCGACAGGGCGAACTTGTTTAGTGCTATTACAGCCAATAGAGGGCTCCAGAGCAGATGCAGAAGGTAACGTTCATACTGTTATGAGTTGATGGACCACCAAAACGATTTAGAAAAAATTATTTTAAGGTCTTAAAAACTCTTTAGTGTTGCTTTAATGGCATCATCAAGTAAGGGTTTCATCAACTGAAAACACAGCCAAATTACTTAATGCAGCCATTGACACAAAACCATCATGCACAGAATGGAGGACTACTATGTTGAATTCCTCACATGGTTCAAGGACTATTTAGAAAAGATTGAGATTACTTTGTTTCAGAGAAATGAACCATGCCATATTGTGTCCCACAGTGATCAAATTCTTGAGCCAGTTCAGTTTAATCTCTACATACCACTCCAAAATCCAAATCTTTCTAGAACATAAATAGAAGTTTTCATCTCATCATAGCAATGTTTATCTACCTTTCTGTACCAATGAATCATTTTAGTGCTTAAGACTCATTGTGTGCATTGAAATACTGAATAGGTGGACGAAACAGATCAGATGCAACACAACTTTACACCTAAAACAAAAAGAAAACAGAAGAGTGAATGAAACCTTGTGGTATTTTAGAATCAAACTAAAACCATTTGTAAAGAAAAATCTAAGAAGAATTGGGGATGGAGATATCACTTTCAATGATCATATTAAAATAAAAAAATATATATTAGCTGTTCTAGGCTGATTTAAAATGCTCGACCATCTTCATATGTTCATTGTAAAATCTACTTTAGTTTTGGACATCAGTCTGTTAAACAATTATTAGGATTGCTGATTAACAAGAACTCTTCAATAATATGGACTTTCAGCCCTCTCGTGTTGGTGTAACTTCAATAAGGAGGAAGTGAAGATCTTTGATATCAAGATTACAGTTGTAACAATTAGAGTTTCTAATAAGCCTATTTCATGCTGTAGAATCCTGTGTGCTACTACGTGTCAATAGTTTTCACCTCCAAATCTGAATTTTTTTAAAAGGCTGATACCATGTTACTATCAAATCTCCTGTTTTCTGAAATCCGGCACAACATCCCTATACTGGTATTTGAGTAAGTCTGTAGGCATTATCATGGTACACCATTTGTTCAGCCTGGGGGGGAGGGGGGGGGGGGGGGGCAGCCATTGTCATTAATGTCTATAACATTTTGCCAACTGACAGCAGCTATAAGTAAATCATTACCATACATGCATGCACACACACACACAGTTCCTTTCCGTCACAAGCTCTAACAAGAGTAGAGCCCATTAAATATAATGTCCCTGCTATGCACAACCATTGGCTGGCACTGCATTTGTTTATTTCACTCTATGTCTGAGGATGAAGCTAAGTGCCCTTCATTAAAACAGAGCGACAGAATGAGAGAGAGAGAGAGAAGGGGAGAGAGAACAGGGTGTGGTGAAAAGAAGGAGGGAGGTGTCTTTGATCCCCTCATATACTCCTCTGCATTGCTGTACCAACGGGACACATAATCCTTAATCTCAACATGTTTGGCCAGTGATAATGCAGGCCCAAGAGCCAGATATCTGGACATAAGACCATAGCTCTTGTTTGCTGTGCATGTTTGTGTGTGTGTGTGTGTGTATGCGCGCCACACATGCATGCAGGTGTGCCTGTGGAGTATATTTGTCTATACATTGTATATAAAATGTATATTGTATAGAAGAGTGTGACTAGTTTGTGGTAGGCTGTAGTTTATTATTATGGTTTGATGTTTGGCTATTACTAGTAAAATGGCGTTTGTGTTGGTGTGGTGAACTGAATATGCTAACCTATATGCTGAATTAGGCTACTGTATTTAAGATAAGTCTGGTGCCCTGTCAAGTCCTTGATGCCCTTTGAGCAGTGCACAGTGATTTGCAGGTCTGTAACGCCTGCACTGCAGTCAAAATGAACAAAGTCAATAGCTAATCACCTAAACAATTACAACTATTCCAATGGACTAAGTGGACCCCATTGCATATGTAAACATGAACATTTCGGTGATGATACCATAAGGACAAAGAGATTCCATCACAACCCCCACAACATAACCCCCTTATTGATAAGGATTACTTCTATGTTTTGTTTATAGATATGATGAATACTATTCACAATCAAAATGCTGAGAGATGAGCCACTGTTAGCCACTGTTCTGGAACCTTGGGACTACTCCCCCCAAAAAAGTGAATGAGACTCTAGATGGGTCTGGAAAAGAGGCAATGATGCCATTTCAGATGGCGTAAAATTTACGTTGTAAATATTAACCATTCAAGGGAGCAACTAAATGACATGTTGGACATGCAAACCTGTTGCCTTGCCACTAACCCAAAGTTTAATTGCTTTTTCATATGGAAAACTCTTTTTAAATTTATTTTATGCCACCTTTTCATAGTGTTTAAATAATAGCTGGACCACTGGTGGAAGAAGGTGAAAATACTGTCATGTCAAAGCACAGAGCTCAAACTTTTAATCAGACTTTATAACCACTAAATTGGACATCTCAACTTTCTAACATCATATGAGAACACCTTTCACACATAATATTGGTGTCTTCTTATAGAACAAGGTAGTATACTGTGAGTTGTGTGTTTGTACAAGCATGCGTGTGTGTGTGTGTGTCTGTTATGAGAGGAAGAAATCTGGCACATGCATACGCTTCTAATCAAAATTCAGTGCGGCTTAAAGGCTAAAATGCATGCACTATCAAGAGACCCAATCCCATCAGCTTTCTTTTTTATAAGCAGTCAATTTGGAGCCATTCACAGTTTGTGCGACCATGCCTAGATGCATGTCTGTATCTGTGTTAATGTATGTGCATGTGTTTGTGAGTGAGTGAGAAAGGGAGAGTGTGAGCAAGAATTGGTTCTCCCGTTACAGTACAACAGTGCCCCCTGCAGGTTATATGTATACAGACTGTCCATTTATTTAGTTGCTGAACATGTCTATGTAGATGTTGCCCTAAATCACACTCATATGCGTGAACACAAGCATCACACACACACACAAATCAGTTTGGAAGAAAGGGCTATATCTAGATGGCGCATATTTGTGCCTGTGTGTGTGTGTGTGTGCCTGTGTGTGTACACGCATGTGTGTGTAACCGTCTGACCCAGCATTTTACCTTGCCCTGTGGGTGCTCTATGAAGCCCATCTGTTGGTGACTAGTGGCAGACCAGTCTTACACTAGTGTAATTATGAACACCATCATTACTCTGCGCAGCCAAGAAACAGCCTCTGCTGATTGATGATGTCTTATTGTGCTCTTTCCTTCTCTGTCATACATATTACACACTCTCTCGGTCTTCCTCCCACCCTCCCTCCTTCCCTTTTTCGCTCTCCCTCCTTTTACTCTTTCTGTCTCTTCACATCTGTTCTTACCTTCCATTTAGCCTTCATTTACCTGTTCAATTTTATCAGGTTTCTCCCTCTTACATTTCTCATTCTCTCTCTCTCCCCCTCTCTGTCGGTTTCTCTCTCTTGGCTTTTCAGCAGCTTGTTGCTGTTACCAGGTGATTTCATGCTGTTTGTGAGCTGTTACAACCAGCATACTAATACACTGATCCGGATCAGGGCCACTTAGTGGAGCATCTGCTTCTGTGCAGGGCATCTGTGTGTGTGTGTGTGTGTGTGTGTCTGTCTGTGTGTGTGTGATTCAGAAGGTAACAGAAATATTACCTATTGAAAAATACCTATTAAAACTTAGTGTGTATCATGTAATGGATATTATTTATTACATTACTACATTCATTTTAATAAATATTACATTATTTATTGTTATTATTTCATTATTTTGTTTATTTTAAGTACACACTTACAGTAATTGATATTGATCTACAGGTCTGGCATATACATATTTGCTGCCTTGCACAATAAATGCTGTCAGCGATGGCAATGATGAATGAGGAATAGCATGATGCTATGAAAAAAAAAAAATTCTTACCACATCAAAAATGAAAATATATGGGTTGGTATGATGGTGAGACATTGTGTATTCTTCTTGCATTACTCATCCTCTCTATAACTGTCATTACTATTCAATCTTAAGAGTTCTAATTCAGGTTTCGTGCAGTGGTATCCAGACCTTACCTGAGCAGTTTTATAGCAGAATGATCCCAAACAAATCATGTTGTGCAATAAAGCAAGCTCACCCGCTGTGATGAAGTGAGGAGCAAAATGAGTTTTCCTTTTTGTGGCTGTTTGATGGCGTTGCATGTAGATCTATGACTCCTATGATGACTTGTTGCTTCCATTGCCTATTGATGTGCTGTTAATGGAGAAAGCCATTTATCATGAGGCTGATGATGTGCATTACCAATGTATAGTGCAAATATGTAAAGTGCATAACCCTGGTTTTGGTTCCTAATTCTGTGAGATGTTAAAACATCAGAAACATTTTGCTGGTGCTGGACGTATAGGCTGTGTTCTATGCAATTTGCATACATTCGTAGGTCGATGTATGGGCTAGCCTGGGCCCGCCCATACTTCCTGTGACGCTACATTCAAATTCGCGAGCAAGTCAGTCTGGCCAGGCTGCCGTTTTAGAGGAATTATTTTTCCCAAATCTGTGGGCACCAATGAGAAATGAGCCAAGTAGTATACAGAGGCATCTGATGGGATGCAGGTTAAGCCTGCCTCCCAGAAGACGTTTAGTAATGTAGGATGGCCAGACTAAGCTCCCATGAGCTTTGTCGCGCAAGCCAGGCTATGTATGGGTATCCAGCGTGCTGACTTTTTCATACACAATTAAACAATTCTTTCCCTTTTCTAGAACAAACCAGCAGACATCAAACAGATGTGAAGAGGAGACAAAGAAAGGAGAAATAAGACAGACAAGAAAGCTTGTCTAAGCTAATGTTTCTACCATCATTATGAGATCTGAGATTTGAGACGGCACAGAGAGCCTTCCTTAAGGTCCACTAAGGGAAATTTCTGCTTTTGACTCCTGTTGCTTAGACCGTAGGTTTACTCACAGTCATAGTCTTAGTAACACATACTGTACACACAGACACACTCCGACGGTATGGACACGCTTAATTACATGTGCTGCCTCTATTTTGGCAGACCTGATCTGACTGATGAAGACAAAGTTACAAGCGACAATCACAATCACATAAAAAAGGCACAGAACTCCATTGTTCCATTGTTTTTCCCCGTCCAACAGAGAAGACAAAATATATTTGAGCATGCCCATTCCTGATCCTGGATCTGTCACACTTCTCTTTTGAGAGTGTTAAGTCTGCCATGGGCTGGCAGTTTTCCCACAACACACTGACAGTCAAGCGCTTGGCACCTTCCTGGAATTCATGGCTTTCTCAAGGCTAAGGTGATGTCTATACAGCCAGCAGCATCCTGGATTCCATTGCTGCACTTGGACAGCAATGACACCCATGGTGCCTCCAGACAATATATTTTTTTTTTACAGTAAACAATTGCCATTTTACAGTTCCTTAAATGAGAGCCACTGACATGCACTCAGTACATACCCCCTGCATGTGGCACGTCTGATAGTCAATGTCTTTATTGGTCAATGGCAGTGGCACGCATGAGTTGAGAAGACTGGCATTTGGGGATGTCTCTGCCGCACAAACAGATCCTTTCTCCCTCTGTGCCAGCTGATCGTGACACTAGGTGAGGGGGCTGGCAGGCGCCCCCGTTAAAAAGCTTTTTAATCCAAATGGCAAAGCGCTGGTCTGGGCTCGTCTCTGTTGCCTGCGGGGATCGCGGCGATCCTCCCACTGTGCTGCCTAATACTCCAGATAACACACACACTGCAGGGGGACAGCCGCCGCAACAATACATCAAAGGGGCCTGGATCAGAAGAGCGGCTTTTGAGGGAGGCCCCGGTGCTGAAAGGCCACTGAGACTTCGCTGGCTGACCAGCTTTGCTCAACCCTTAATGGCCAGTCAGTGGAGTGAGTGCCTTAGGCTCCAGGGTTCACATCGGTGTAGTGGTTGTTGACGTAAGGGTGCGGCTATGGTGGGGTTGGCACCGGATAAAGAGAGGGCAATTAAGGTAGAGCCTGGTTTTTAATGAGCACCTGATGAAGCGGATGAAGAACAGTTCCTTAATGCTGTCTGTTATCCGAGTGTGAGCATGGGTCTTGTTTGGGTGGGATCAATTTTAAATGTTTTAGTGCACAGCGCCCAAAAGGTGAAGGTAAATGGCTGCCTGGCTGAGTAATTACTGCCATCCACTAGATCACCATGTGGATGTGTGGGTCTGTCTTTACGGTACCTGCGTCTTGTGAACACAGGCAATCGCTGTTGCAAGGAAGGAAAAATGTGCTAAGCGGCACAGACGTGGCTGACTAAAAACAGGTAAATCGATTTCCTCATCATAGCTTGGCATTTAAACTGAGACTTCAAACAGAAAGAGCCAACCATAAAATTCCTGACTTTCAAAAGTCAAATTAAATGTATTTTCTTGGTTAAGTCACTTGAATGCCAGATGGGAGGATGCTTGAAAGCACATTATGGCTGAAGATGGCAAAATGATGACTCATGGGGATTATGGGAAATTATAGGACTTTGTGGAGTTTGAATGGATTCTCCTAAAACAAATAGCCCAGACCATTCTTTCAGACACAACATAGAAATAAACAGCCTGATTCCTGTTGCCAGTCTTATAAGCAATTGTTTTTTTTTTCTTTATGTTTGCAGTCATCCTCGTGCCCAACATCATGAATGTCAAAGGACCTGTGTTCTGACAGTGACCATTGTAGTTTAGTGGCAACCCTCTTTGGTCCTAAAATGATCAAGAGGAATGCTAATTTACAGAGTAAGCATATAAACCCATCAGCCTATGCATTATTGTTGTAAAAAAAAGAAGTACAATAGTTTAAGTGATTACTTAATTATACTAATAACAGTTAAACTAAGGAATTTCCGCCCCCCTCTCAGCCCAGAGCATAACATCAACTTGTCCATAGCAAGCTAGAAACAGGTTTGGACATGAAAAGCTTTTTCACCTCCTAGTCGTACATTATATTATGACTAGATTGTCGCACCACTGATTGATTCTCAAAATAAGTTTTAGTAACCAGAACTTCTGAATTTAGGCCATAAATCTCAAGGCATGACTAACCTGGGTATTTCCATAAATGGATATTTTCTTCCCTCCGTTTTCCAAAATATCTTCATGCATCGTTTTCAAAAAAGTTTCGGTTTACATTAACCCGCATAAATATGCTGTCGAGAGCCATCATAACTACGCCAATCCTATGAGTGTAGCGGCGATGATCCAGATAATCGTAAAATTTGCTACTCCTCCAGGCCAACCACCTCATTTTGGAACCAGACAGCAGTCTGCCCAGGTCAGACCCAATACCTGCTCTTGAGCGCGGCCTGGCTCTTTGTGACAGCAGTAAGGAAATTGCTAACCTCTGAGCCCTACTAAGTCTTTGCTCCTTGAGATAACACAGGTCCTGTATTTGCACATGCAAACCTGCACATGCAAATGTAGATTGCCTAAAACTTTACTTTTAGTTTTCCAAAATCTCAACTTTTGCCTGAGTTTTAAAGAGCCCATAGAATGCATTTTTTGACCATGATAAAATGTTCTTTGAGCCTCAATAATTGTGTATGCAAATTTGTGCGGCTGAAAAAGACCCAGGAGCCTTTCTAGGCTGTCTATTCCATGCTCAGAAATGTATACTCATTAAAAATTTTCGTATTTCCCACCCTTTCCCGCCCCGTGGCGCTGATTGGCTAGTTCATTGTGAGGCCTATTGGCTGTTTTTTCGCTGAAGCAGATTGGCTCCCTAGTTTCATTGACACTCTTAACGTTACTGCTAGAAAACAAATTCAACTACGTCTGACCCCAACTGTAGGCTATACAGACTGTATTTACTTCTCAAGTTCAGAGAACCGAGGACACGATAGTGTCCGTAAACGTTTTATCGCCCCCCTTTTAACATACCGTTCTATTTTATCGCGCTACGTTTGCGCCTAAGCAAGTAGCAGGTCAATATGCTGCAAGATGACTGTAGCCCCAGATGGAGCCTAACGTCAAATTAGAGCTGCTCAATTTGTAGCATAATGACATTTGTTTTTAAGAACTTAAGGCAGACTAAAGAAGTGAACAGCCACTTGCAAGAACTCTGGCCCAAAGATAAACGATGTTGGCTCAACAACTTCGAACTTCATCAAGGAATCTCAGGACGCACAAGGATAGGTCAGTGAATCTTAGGTGAAGGGGAAATTTAGCTTGAAGGTAGTCTACTGCTACCGCAACAAAAAAATCCAAGTCTGACCCCAACTGTAGGCTATATAGACTGTATGCAGATTACAGTTTTATTGCTCCCCTTACCGTTTCAATTTATATCGCTGTGTTTGCGCCATACACTACAAGAATGCAGCAGGTATGTTTCTCAGCAGAAAATCGGTTAACTATCTGAGCTAAATAAACACGCAATAGGATGTCAGCCTTTATGACAACGTTATGCAGAATCATTTCCAATTTAATATTATGTAGGCATAGGCTACGTTTTAGTTTCAGCACTAATGTCTGAGGTTATGAAATGCTATGATAGACGGCGATATGCATCTTTACCGGGAAATTAACGTAGGCTATTACGTTTGTATAGTAAACATTCCAAGTTCACCTAAAACCCCGGTGTTAAAACTTGGTAATAGAAATGCAACACTGGGGCTATATAAGCACAGAAGCCTGGGGGAAATGCGACATTAGTATCTGTTGTTATGCTTGCCAGCAACACTTTAGTGACCGAGTGTGCAACAACTTTTCAAGTAGGCAAACTGTTAAGGCCATAGAAATACCAGTCTATAATGCTATGGTTATGGCGACCAAAAAACACTGAATTCTAGCGTGGTTACCTACCGGCAGAATCAGTTGTTGTTGGAGAATATTGAAATAGATCCTGGTTTCAGGCGTAGTGTTCGTGAAAAGCCGGATTGATACAGTCCGAGGTTGGCGAAACAATATGAGGTGAATTGACCAGAGCAAACGGCCAATCTTGTGGTTGTAGATAAAAATCAACTACTCCCGTTGAATGCGAGGTTCTTGAGGAAGGTAGTGCAAATTCCGGACAACCCCAGCCCAGTACATCCTGGAACGTTACACGTGCGTGCTGACATTTTTTTCGTATGTTCTCCAGTTAAACAGAAATTCAACATGCACTTATTTCAAACAGAAATTCAACATGCACTTATTTTTCTTAGAGCCGTTTGCCGTTCTCAATGTTAGCTAGCTATTAGCCTACATAGACTACAGTGCGTTTATAGCCTACCTCCGAAGCAACAGGGGGCTGGACAAGAGACTGTTACAAATAATTTTGATTGGACCAAAGATTCTAGAGCTAGAGCTTTTTGGATTGGACAATGTAATGGAGGAGGTGTAGCTTTGCACTGTCTACGTACTCCGAGCACTAGTTTCAGATTGTTTGTTTTTCAGCCCGGCAAATTCTAGCCTGAAATTTACATATAGAAGGAGGCGGAAGATGGTGTTGGGAGTTTCGGTGTGGTCCGTTGGATACCTTAAGCTACCTAAATTTAACAATAACAAGGTAAATGTGGTTTTGCATTCTATGGGCTCTTTAAGAAAGAATCGGTTTCAAAAGGTGACATCTCCATTTGTGTGTAAATGAAAGACACAAACGAACATATTTCAATATTGAAGAACGGTGGCGTTTTGCTTTAAATTTAAATATTAGATAGGCAAGTTTATTTTTCCTCTGAAATAAATAGCCTATTGTGTTTTTTCTATGCATTTGCCAAATGCCTTATTTTTTGACCCGGCTTGTATATTTTAAATGCACGCATCAGCCACGCCCCCGGCCATTAAACCAGACCTAATTACGTCTCGGCCATTATTTCAGGAAATACGGTACTCACATTACTGTAATTAAAGGGATAGTTCGGTTTTTAACACATTGAGCCCCTTTCACAGGTTGTCTAAAATGAAATAAAGTGGTTGACACCAAAATCTTGATGATTGCTCCTGTCTCGGCTATTTGGGAAATATAGAATTGCCTCTGCCTGCCCTTAAAATGGCTAGCAATGGGCATGTGTTGTTTCTATCCTTAAAACACTGGTTTTAAAAAAGTGCTACTCATGGAGTTATTAGTGGCGTTTGCTGATGTTCCAACCCAAGTATCGTAGCAAAATACAGTTTCTGTCATGTTTTGTTTGCCATTTTGTAAGTCCCATAGGGATCTATTTGCTCCTTCATATAAACAAAGTGCCAAATAAAACATGACGGAAGCTTTATTTCGCTACGATACATGTTTTGGAACATCATTGAGCACCACTAACCACTTGGTGAGTAGCACTTTTTTAAAGGGGTCAAGATCTCTAAATAAATAAATACGTTTTAAAGAAGGGCTAAGCAACGTTCTGTTTTTTGTGTCACGAGCTCCCTCTAAAGACAGCTGTATTGCATTGTATTGTACTGCATTCAATTGGAAGCGGTCCGCGCTGCTGAACATTGCAAGTGCTGTATCTACCGCTATAGGCCACGGTGGCGTATTCTACACCGTTTGTTCGCTGTGTAATGACTCATTTTAGCATCCTAAACAGTATGAAACGGATTAATTAAATGAAAAATGTTGCATAGTGGGCCTTTAAACGCAAGATTACCACCGAATTTTTTGCTTGTCGGCTCTCCACTGGTGTTTTGCCAGATATTAAATATATTTGCTATATATTTGAATTTTAAAAGTCCAACTACTTTGGTTGATTTGTAAGCGATTTTATGACCACGAAAATGGTTGCATAAACTTACAGACAGAAGGACGTTTTTTGACCACTATAAAGTTGTGATTGTATCTAATTAACAAGATCCATGTACAGTAGGACATGCTAGTTAACTTCAAAATTTGCAGAGACTTATGGTGGAAGACGTCAAAAAATGGGGCAAATATTCCTTTTTCTTACATTGCAATTATTTTACATTCAGTATTACAGCAGTACATATAAGCTAAAGAACTGCTAACCATGTTTCTGTCATAGACTAGCCTACCAACCTATTAGAAACTAACAAGCCAACAGACATGCACCGTCATTCACCGTATGTCTGTGGAGTAGGGCTGTGCGATTTTGCCAAAAATCAAAATTGCAATTTTTCTCAACCTATATTGCGATTGCGATTTTACATCACTGGCAGCCTCAGGTCTTTCTTTGCAGGAGGCTAAGCTGGCAATCAACAACAAACCAGCAGTCAACAAATCATAAGCTAATTTGACAATATGGGTATTTATTTACCTTCTTTTGGTCAGGACTTTTTATCTTTATACAACCGGATGGTCTCGACCAACAATTAAAGAAAGTTGTCTATCCGCCTCTTTACATGTCTGATGTCTCCACAGTTCAGATGACAAGCAGTCAGGCATTCAGTTAGCACCGGGCAACTGCACTTTACAAAGTACAAACAGCGTGAACGTTTTTTTTTTTGGAATGTGGGCTGGGTAATACCAAGTAATTGGTGTGGGGAGGGAGGGCGGGTTACATTACAAGGTGATTAAACATGCTGCAACTACATGTATTCTGCAGACAATAATTGAAATAATTAAAGAAAATTGAACAAAAATAGTTCATAATTTTATTAACTGTACTGATGTAATAATATTGGGGGGGGGGGGGGGTTATATTGGCTGGATCTGATTATTGGGGGGGTCATGACCCCCATATCCCCCGTGGAAATTACATGCCTGCTCTTACCACCTCTGATAGTTATCCTTATTATCAGCTTTGAAAATCTCCCCGTTTTATTCTGCCTCACCATACGGTAGTTAGTCTGCTAACTACTTGAGTAGTGCACACACTGAGACGGGAGAGGTATGTATCAACTTGTATAAGGGAAGAACGTGGTTCAGTATCGAACAACGGTGGCGTGTTCCTTTAAGGAAATGGAATTTCAACCAGAGGTTGGCTGTTTCTCCATGAATGTTTCCTTGATAAAATGTTTCTTTGTGAGTGTTGCTAAAGAAGCAAGGCTGATAACTTTTCTAGATAAATGTGTTTTGTTGTGCTGCCATTTTAAAATCTGACAACTTGTATGGACGCAGAAGATTGTGTTTTTTTGTTTTTTTTTTACACCGAGGATACATCAATGCAGCCTTGAAAATTCTGGGAAAGAAGAACTCTTCAGCACTTGAAAATTTAGAGGATTCTTAACTTTGCAACAATGTTGACGGCTTTTGATGGTGTACCAAGCTGCAGATAAGCCTCGTCAAGCATCCTTCCATGAATTTGCAAACAACCATAGCTCAGAGCCAAATGGTGTGCTGTGGTTGACTTTCAGTATTTTGTATACTGTCAAGCCATGTTGTTTTAATAAATGCTAACCAACACTAGACTTCGTAAGGCTGATTCTTGCTTAATCATCCAAAAGTCAAGAGCCGTCCTTCATCATTGCCATTCATCTGTCAAAAAAAATGTTTGAAACAAAAGCTATAGATTTACAATCTTCCTTAAACAGCTTAGCTGTGTGCTGACAGTAAATGTGAGGGTCAAACTTCTAGTCTACTCATAACTCACAGAGACACACAATGACTAGTGATCATTTCCTTTAGGCTTAAATGGAGCCAGGATAACTTTATAGTGCCCTTCAAACTTCCTTCTTTGATTGTCCTGAGTATTTTGAGGAGACTGCCAAAAGTACATTAGTTCGTTATAAAAATGTCTGTAGAAGACATAGACAAAAAACAAGGTAGCCTCTTATTATTTGGCGGGGTGACACTTGTCATAATGTTTTTTTTTTTTAAAGGTTAAGCGTTTGACTATGACAGTGTGGATGACAATGCAATGCTCAACGAATTATGGCAAAATGTCATTTTTAAATCCATTGTACTGTAAGTGTTTTGAAGAAGTAATTTCACTTCATTCTAAAGTGATGTACTTAATTGTAAGAAAATGTTAGTGGTGCTGGATTTAGATTTAATAGGTATACAAAAGATCATAATCTTGCATACCCATTACCTACCAATGCATGTGAGCCTGAAGGCAATTACATACATGTACATAGGTTTACTTACTCATTGCTTTCCATTTAATGTTGAGAGTAAGGGTGACCACCAGTAGCTCTGTGTCAACATTTGATTGTACTGTTTTAGTCATCAACTTGTGAGTGACTGCATTTCTGAACCCATCAAATACTTCAAAGGTTCAATAGTTGCCCTTACGGAAATGGAACACATTCTCTTTTTTGCTTGACTTTGACACTGAAACTACATTTGTTGATGTCATTCTGCAACCTCTGAAACAATCCTCTCATTTTGTATGCGTCTACATTCACTTTATGGTTAACATAAAAATAATTAGCCCAGCATGAACCTAGTCTAGCCTAGTATCTATTTTGCATTTTTCCTAAAATACTGGCATCAAGACTGGAGACCAGATTTTATTTAGACACTGTTTGCATTATTTTTTTAAAATGGAATATATTACACCATGTGACCTATCAAGGTGCTTTCTGTTGGGGAGTCTTTTCATAATAAATGATAGAGCAGAATATCTTCACAGTTTGATTAAAGATATATTTTTCCTCTTTCATGTCAGAAACAAGAGAAGGGATACTTTAATGTCAACCTTCATACTTGCTTGCAAGTATACAATGCTACTGACATTTATTTACCTGTTTGTCTCGTGTCTGTCAGATTTTTTGTTGTACACCATGTGTGTTCTCTCTGGACCATGAGTCTGTCAAATAAAAATGATGATCATGATGCCAAATATTGCTAAAGTTAGGGCAACTGAGGGCTCTGTTGTCAACTCATCCTATAAAATAGGCCATAAAACGTCTACACAGATTGTTTAGTTATCAACTTTCATTTAGACTGAGAACCATTTTTGGTCAAACATTGTCAGAATTTTAGGATGCCAATTTGAGTATAGCAAAAAAGTATGGAATTTTTAAATGAAAGATGTATTTGTGTGCAGCACTAATGTAAACATTATGATTAGACTTCTTGAAACTTTTACATCTTTTTTTTCTGTAAGAATACCTGTTATAAGAACCTTCAGGCCGAGTATGGTCAACCACAGTGTTGCCCTAATTGTGCTTTTGCATGTCTGTCAGCTTCCTAACTTATCTTGAAAACGTATAAACTTGGTGGGCTTATTAATTCTTTTCATGTTTAAGGTAGAGATTATACTTTAAACAAGATGACAGGTGAATAAAATAATAGAGAGGATTTTTATTTTTTATTTGGAGATGTGTGTGTGTGTGTGTCTGTGTGTGTGTGTTTAGGGAGATGAGGCTAATCTTCAATACCAATAGTCTGTTTATCTCCCATAGAGTGAATTCTAGAAGAAACAAACAAAAAGATCTGCCTTTTGTGTTTGACTGACACAGCTGGAAAATTGACTTCTGAGACATTTCCCATTCCCCTTTGAAAGTGGACAGACTTAACATAATGGGTCGCAATGGCACAGCAGTGGTGTGGCAATGGAAAAAGCTTTCAAAATATTACATGCATCATGAAATCAGTCGAACTGAGATACTTTAAGGTTGGTCTGAGAGTGATTTGTCCGTAACCAGGAGTTAAACGATCATTAAATGTTATGTAGTCGTGTGCAGTGGGAGACACATGTCTACACACGCCGCCTGCTATGGCATTCACCCAATCACACACCCATTCACACACAGTCACACACCAGTTACCATGCAAGGCTCCAGCCTGCCACCAGGAGCAATTTGGGGTTCAGTGTCTTGCTCACCAAACGTCTCCTCTACCACCTGCGCCACCACCGCCCATATAAGAACAACAGGAATCAAACCAACTGTCTAAAGAGGCTCGTCACACATTTCTAAATTTAAGACGTGAGCTAATTATGGCTAAAGCAGCTGATCAGACAAGTATCTCAAAGTCCAACGGTGATTCAAATTATCCAAGTTGATTCACAAACTTTAACTGATGGCAATCTGACTGGCCTTTGCTCCATGCTGGTCCATTATGAAGATCCAATTGTAATAGGCTGACATGGTCTGATTAAGGAGTGGCTCATGTGAGCCATAAAAAGAGAAACTCAGCACTACTGGACAATTTAATGTGCAACCTGTCCATCTCTCTCACATAATGAGTAATGCATAAAATGTCAAGGCCACTATAAAGTAACACGCAGTGGATTATGTAAGCCTTCTTTTGTTTTCACTGAGGATAATGACTGGATTCTGTCCACATTTCCAATGGGTTATTGCCTTCTGCTGTAATTGAATTCATCCCCTGTCCTTTAGTGGAGTGACTTTGCTCCAACAGAAAATATAGTGCCGAACTTTGATCAACAGAGGCAATAAAATGACCTGTTAACATTTGAAATAAAATAATAAGTGGCTGTAATTTCACCTGCCCACAGCCATTTACATTCATACTCTTACTGATTTACTGGGTACATGCTGGTGGGGGTGGGGAGTTGCCATAGCAACCAAAGCAAAAGGTTTGATGAAAATTCAGTAAGAAAAAGATTGCCATGCACTCACCAGACAATGGATGATCTGAGGACTGAGTTTGTGAGAAGGTGTCTTCCCAAAAATAAAATAAACACAACTATCCATTGCTAGAATACCAGTGGCTGCTCTTCCAAGGGACTTTCACAGCATGTCTTTCACTCAATAAGTATATGGGAGGTCTAAGGGAAATGTTGTAGTTTTCTACCTCACTACACAGCCAGTGTGAGAACAGATCATAAGAGTTTTAATTGGATGTGTAACCAGACATTGGTTCTGGCACATAACAAAAATTGCCTGTGAAATACTGATTGAGTTCCATATCCATGCCATGACTTGGGTATAATGCATTGTTAAAAAACACAATTACTTATTTTATTTCAATAAAAATCTTTCAAAATCAGCTACACTGGCCTTCGATTTTGACCAAGCTGTGAACCTTTAAACCTAAGGAATTCACATATTTAAAAGGCAACACAAAAGCCAATACATGAATATGTAACAAAAGTGAAAAGGCATTGGAAAATGCATTAGACACACTAAAGGTATAAAAAAAATTATCATTATTTTATAACTCCCGATTCACTTCACTTTCAGTAGCAAAAGCTTAGTAAGTACTGTAGCATTTCAAAAAAGATATCAACTGAATGACCTTCAGACTTCAGCTGCTATAAAATGTGTCTTATTCAAACATGTTTCTGACAACTTGAAAGTAAAAGAGTTTTGTATACTTGATGAGCTCATCTGATAAGATAAATTATTCATTCATGTATGGGTTCTATTTTCAACCCTACAGGGATCACTGCATATCTAGTGCCATTTAAAAATTCCTTATTGTGAATGACCAGCTTTGATAGATTTTGATTTAAATCAAATCCACAAGTTTTTGTCACCTTGGCTGAATGTGACAACTCTTCTCTATAGGCCTCTTTCATATCACTACATCTTCTGTACAATTCAAATGCTGCTCATGTTTTCATGCTGTAAAGGGTATCTTTGCAATGAACCAGCACTCTTGACAACTATCCAATTAAAATGAACGACAGATTCCAGAATGAACAAGACCTTGTCTCTGTTTCCCACATATCCTCTCAGACTTGCCCTCCCACTCTGTTCTACCTCACTCCTTTTTCCATCCCATTGAGAATGTGGTATCTTGTTTGAAGGCAAAATGCATTATTAAAAACCACAAGACCCATTCCACCGAGATTTTGTATTCCCTGAATGGGACTGCCGGCGGATTCCGATGGCCTTCGAGGGGGTGTCATCAAGGGGATGTGCAAGCTCTTTTGAGTCACAGGCACACCAGGGTTTGAAGCCTAAGAGGTTACGGTCCCTGGGGCCACATCCCAAACAGAAGGGAAAAGGTTGTCCAGATCCTTTTCCTTTGATTTTTTTCTTTAATTACTGTAAATAAAAGATACTGTACCTTCTAAAATTGGCATCATAGCAAAATAGTCTCATAGCACTTTACAGCAAAGATCACCCATAATCAACAGGAGCAAGGAAAAACACCCTAATTGTGTCTTTCAAATCTTTCATAAACAAATAATTTATGCTTCAATTATATTCAGGCTACTTATTGCATGCCTTTTTATGCATGATGCTCCATTAAACGGGAAAGTTCGACAGTCTCTGATGTTATATATTTATTATACTATTGCCTAAACTACTGTAATAAAAGCAAGTCCATAGATAATTTGCAACTGCCTTTTAATGGTAAAAAGTAAACAGAGGAAATACCAGATAGCTATACCTACTGTATAATGGAAGGCAGAGTGAGCTACTCCTACGCACTGATGCAACAACTGTAATACTTTTATAAAAGAAATCTTCAGTAGGTGGTAAGCAGTGTGGGATAATGTTCTGAGAGTTGGTCATTCTGCACACCGCTTAAAGGGGCAACAGTTATTTGTTTTTGGCTTCAGATTTAAATCTTTACATCATTTAGCATTTAGTACATTTACATGTATGCATTTAGCAGATGCTTTTATCCAAAGATCCAACTTCAAGTCAAGTCAGTTTTATTTGTCAATTTCTTCACATGTACTTGACATACAAAGGAATCGAAATTACGTTTCACACTTGTCCCATGCGTAGACGTTGACAACAGTAAAGTGCAGATGCACAACAAAAAACAATTTTAAACAATAGGTAATGTTAAGTAAAAAAAAGTGCAAGTAGGCTTAAGGCATTATACTTAGGCAACACACAGTATATATAAGACAAGACATAACATAACATAGTAAGTGTTCCAGCAGTGTTGTTTTGTTGTCTTAGTGCAACACAAGATTGTAGCAGCAGTAGTATTAAATATAAATAGTAGTAAAAAGTGGTAAAATAGAGGTAAAAAGTGATATAAATAGGGGTAAAAAGAATATTAGAATATATAGCAGCAGGTGTGTGCAATTTGCAATGCAGAGGTAGTTATTTTCAGTCCAGGGTGTTGTTTTGGTTCTTGGTTCAGAGTGTTTGGTTCCTTGTTGGGGAGTGTGTGTGTGTGTGTGGGGGGGGGGGTTAGAGTCCAATCTGTCTTCCTATACTCTCCCTCAACTCACTTACTTGTCCTTTGACCCCGAATGGGATTGGCTCAATCGCAAAACTTACAGAAATATTAAATTCAATTCAATTCAATTCAATTCAATCAGCCCAAGAGGCGCATGTCACCCCTCTGCTAATTGAGCTTCACTGGCTACCTCTGGCTGCCCGCATCAAATTCAAATCCTTGATGCTGGCCTACAAAGTGCTTACCTAACTGCTCTCATATAGGCTTATGCTATCCCCGTCAACTCCGGTCCTCAAATGACTGTCGACTGGCAGTCCCAGCACCTCTTCTCATGTGGTGTTCCACATTGGTGGAACAGGGGCGTCTCTGGATGCCTTCAAAAAACTCTTAGAGATCCAGCTATTCAGAGAACACCTTCTGTCCTAGCACTTAACTGCACTGATGCACTACTATCCCTTGCACTATGCTCTTTAAGGTTTCTTGCTTGATTATTATCCTCTTTAGTAAGTTTAGTGCCTCTACTTCCTGCGCAAACTCAAGCGGGCAAGTGCCCCACCACACATCCTGACCACATTCTACAGGGGAACCATTGAAAGCATCCTTTCCAGGTGCATCACTGTGTGGGGCGGTAGCTGCACTGACTACAACAGAAAAGCTCTACAACGCATCGTGAGAGCAGCTGAGAGGATAGTTGGCGGACCACTCCCCTCCCTGCAAGACATCTACACCACCCGCCTCACCCGCAAAGCCATCACAATTGGGGGGGGGGGTTAGAGTCCAATCTGTCTTCCTATACTCCTGCCAGTCTGGTGGTTCTGCTGGCTGGGAGCCGGGAGGGTAGAGAGTTCAGCATAACAAGCTAGCAGCCAGCGACCTTGACTAGTGAAGCCTGTGTGGAACTGCGAGACTGACAACGAGCAACAGAGCTGGATGGCATTGCCGGGTGGTGGACTTGGCGGAGATCGTCGGCTGCATGCATCTTCTCTTTGGGCGTCTTCCCTTCTGCGTGGGTCTTCTCATCTCTGCTGTTACTGTTTGCCTTGGATTCTGCGTGCGTGAAGCTACACTCACTTTGAGAGCAGGTACTATTCTTTTGTTGTTCGGCTACAACGTACCCGAGCTGCCTTCAGGCCTGCATCGTTTGAACATTGCAAGCGTATTTTGAGTTAGGCTAGGTTTTTGCCGGCTATTTTATTTTCTTGGGCCCTTAGATTTTGAATGTAAATGTGAATGCATTCTTGAAACTGAAAAGCGATTTTGCTAAGACGTATTTGATTTCTGACCTACTTTTTTAAAGTAAATCTTTTGTACTTTTTGATAAAACTGTTTTATTTTGATATTTTAATTTGATTAAGAAAAGGAGTATTCTTTGTTTAAAAGTGGAAGTGTTTAAAGGATAAAAGCCATTTCATTTCATGTTAAAGTGTACATACATACAAGGCTTAAACCGTTATTAAAAGGGAAAGAGCATTTCATATAATAAGTTAGTAAGTGCATATACATAGACAAGTTAGAAATAGGTGAGTTTATTAGTGAAACCCCACTCACTTATTTAATTGTTTGGATAGTTAGTTTAAAGAACTCAGGATAGCCACCTCTCACTGGAGCCCAACCCGCTAGAGGGGTGCTACTCTGGTTCCTTGTCTCTTGCTCCCTCAAGGAACCTAGAGTTGATGCAGATGTTGAGGTGAATAGTTGGTTTGGCAGGGAGAACCAGCAGTTCAGTTTTTGAGAAGTTCAGCTGGAGATGATGGTCTTGCATCCATGCAGAGATGTCAGAAAGACAATCTGAAATTCAAGCTGAAACTGTTGAGTCATCGGGTGAGAATGACAGAAAGAGCTGGGTATCATGGGCATACAGCAGTGATAAGAGAAGCCATCCTTGTGAATTATTTGGCCCAATGAGATGGTATAAATGGCGAAAAGAAGGGGGCCCAACACGGATCCTTGGGCACTCCTGTAGCAAGGCAAATTCTGTAACCTGTTTGAAGACCGCCCTTTCAATAGTTTTAGCAAGGAACAGAAGGAGAGAGACCGGCCTGTAGTTTCCCCACCTGAGTGGGAGCAAGAGAGGGTTTTTTGAGCAGAGGTGTTACCTGAGCATGCTTGAATGCAGCAGGGAAGATTCCTGTTGACAGTGATGCACTGATCACATGTGTGATGGCTGATGTAATAGTTGGAACTATGGATTGTAAAAGGTTGGTTGAAATCAGGTCCAAAGGGCATGTCATAGGATGGCTGCAAGTAAGAAGTTTAGACACATCGATCTTAGTGAGGGGTTTAAAAGGAGCGAGTGTTGCAGCAGGACTACTGCAATTGGAGGTGGTGGCACTAGTATATGGTCCAGTTGTATCCTTCGCAGTTGGTTCACAAAACTGCCTGCTGAGAGCAGCTACTTTGTCATTGAAAAAAAAAAAAGCAAAAGTATCTGCTGTCAGATAGGTAGCAGGAGGTGGCGGTGGGGGGTTGAGTAAAGTTTTGAAGGTTGAGAATAGTCTCCTGGTGTGCGTGGTGTTCTGAATTTTGTCATTATAGAAAGCCTTCTTTGCAGCAGTGACACGAGATGAGAAGGAGGAGAGCAGCGCCTGGAACCTTCTTTTTGATTTGCGCCATTGTCTTTCAGCAGCTCTGAGGTAGGGCCAAGCTGGTTTGGTGGATAGGGGACATAGCCTATCAAAACACATCCTCAGGATATACCAATTGTTTCGTTCTAGGCCTATGATGCTCTTGCAGTGCTCCTGGGTCACTTTCAGACGCACATATTTGCATACACCATTATTGAGCCTCAAAGAACAATTTCAGATGGTCAAAAAAGGTGTTCTATGACACTTTTAAACATTTTCTTTTATTGTTCGCTTTCTGAAATGGTATGTGCTGTAAAAGCCATCATTATCAGAGTTTCAAGCTGAATGAATTGATGACAGTGATGCCATTCTGGTTAACAATATAGAGAGACAGAGCACAACATGACAAGTCAATCCAAGAATTTGAGGATTTGAACTGGTTCATGGAACAATAAATGAATCAATTGATTTATTTTGCTTATAACTTTTTTAAAAGTTGGCTACCTAAACGGTAAGGTTTATGCTTGAAAGACAGAGAAAGGTACTGTAGATCTACTAAAGAGCAGGGTGTGTATTGTTTATGGTTTTTGGTATTAGATCCTCTGGCTGAAATTCTATATGCCACCCTGAAAAAACAGTGGAAGCAAATTAGACCCCGGTAAATTTGGTTTCCAACTGCCTCAACAGCCTCTTTGGCAAAATGCTTCAATAGATGCTATTTATGGTTTCCATATCAAACTGCTCTGCTTATCAGCGAAGAGAATTTTTCTCCCATTATCCTACAGTCTGTTGAGTTGGTCCATCAAGAACCTTCTCCAAAAGATATAAAATGCTCTTCAATGGCCACAGTGTATTCATGTCTATTGATTGTTCTTGCCAGTGTCCTATTTATCCTGTGTCTCTTATTCATTATCCTTTTTCCACACCCTTGTGCTCCAACTTTCTGGGTAGAACTAAGAGCCAGTTGTGGTGCAGAAACTTTTCCATCTTCTGCAGCAGCCAAGCCAGCCTATTCTGTGATATTTCTGGGGCCAGGGAGCCCTGCATCCATATCAATCGGCTCGGGTGATGAATAATGCAGTGCCCGGTGCTCCGTGGCATCCACATAACTGAGCCTCCTCATTGCGATTAGATCACATCAATATGTGTGAGTGTCTGTGTGAGGAGCACACGGTGTGTCTGTGAGTGTGTGTGTGTGTGTGTGTGTGTGTGTGAGCGAGCGAGCAAGAGAGAGTGCGAGAAGGCAGAGGAGGACAGAGAGATGGAGTGAGAGTAATGCTATCCATTCCCCTTGTACCACACATGCCCTGGTCTGTTTTTAATGAAGGTAGAGACAAGAAAAGAAAGCAATAAATTGAAAAAAGACAGGAGAAACCAGGACAGGGAAAGAGAAAGACATTATAGACATGACAAAGATAAAAAAAATAATAATTTTGATACTATCAGTTTTATGACACTGTCATCTTGAAAAGCAAATTATTGCCTAAAGGGCCCACTAGAGATCTTGCCTGTGTGTGTGTGTGTGTGTGTGTGTGTGTGTGTAAATTGTATTCCCATTCTCCTCAGCCGACAGTATGAATTTTCATTTCTCTTCCCTGTTAATAATCAGTCTCGCTTGAGGCAGGTTCATCCAGGACTTTCCACTGTGTCTGTGTGGGTTGCCTTAAGTCACTAGTGTTTACAACCACAGCATAATATGTTGCCTGCATTTGGCGTCTGTGTACCTGATTTAAAATTCTGAAGAAAAAAAAATTATATAGTTAGTATCATGGGTAGCACATCAATCCCCTTACACCATCACCTATAAATGGTAAATTATGAGATAATAAGATTATAAGACTATATAACAATTAGGAATTGTTGATCCAAAAACTCTGCTGCCGAGGATGGAGAACATGCAGAAATTTTAAGATTTTATTAAAAGCTTGTAGTTTATGACAACATAGGCCAGTATTTAGCTCGTACCAGCGTCAAACAGCATAGTCAAGAGCGTAGCAAGATTTTTGACATGTCACATGCAAATTTTTGCATCCCTAGTGTTTGGATGTTGCAATCAGCTTTTATGGACTTGAGGAGAGGAGAATCATATGGGCTGACGTCTACTGGGCAGAGCTACACCATACTAAGTTGCTAGTCCAGGTGGTCTATGGCGTCCTTCCCAGTCCATCCAACCGAAGCCAAGAGGAACCTTGAGCATATACTGAGTGGCTGCCCAAAAGCCAATGGCGACACAAGCATGTGTTAAAGGTCTTAGCAGGGTCATATGATTTGTTAGAAGTCCAAACCACGTACTCTATCACAGCTGGAGAGAAACCAAAACCAACAACTAGAGCAACATTTCTTAACGCTGCACAGTACTGACAGCTGTCACTGGATTTGGGTAGACAAGTCAAGTTCCCGCAACATGAGACCACCCTCAGACCGGACACAGTCCTGCTGTCAGAAGCAATGAAGTAAGAGAGGTACAACAGTTTAGCCAGTGACTGCCACAGGACAGGCTGAAAAGAAATGTTTTTTTTGGATTAAGAGCTTTGCAGGACAGTCTTGTCTGCAGGCTTATGCTGCACTCAGCATTATTGGTGAGAGGAAAAAAGGGCCTTCAGCAATTACTCATTATTCAGTAAGGTAAATTGTTACTGATTTTACCAACATATCACAAAACTCCCCCGTGTTTAACCGATTCATAAAGTGAGGTGTTACACATAATTAAATACTGAACGTGAAAATAAAAAGACACTTTAAATGACTGTAATTAACTGTAATTTAGTTTTTAGAATGTGAAGCTGACACCGTTTGACTCAGACATTACAAAAAACAATGTTGGGAAAAATACTGTCCAGAATAGTAGTGCTAAATAATCTACTCCCATGGGATATACTAGCCATTACATCAAGGAAAAATATTTAGCTCCTCATTTCTTGCCATTTTTGCAGACATCTCACCATAGAGAGTCTGCTGGTATAAGTATATTTTCATATTTGGGAATGGACGTGGGGGTCGGGGCGGTCTTAGATAATTAAAAGTTGGATACTAAAGACATATCAATCTGAAGTAATATGTGGGACAATATTGACAAAGTATTGTATTAATTTGATGAATAGGTGTGAAAGAGTCGAAAAGCTGAATAGTGCTAAAATAAATCCACTAGATAACATGTTATAAACAATTCTTTGGTTGAACTGAATGAGGATATCGGAGACACATTTGCCATCTGTAGAATCTTCTGATCATTTCTGACATGCCATTTAGCATGTTGGAACTGCATTAGTAGCCTATAATTTGATGATGTTAATGTAAAGTCAACACTAATATTCGTGCAAACCTTAGAAACGTGTGAGTAGCAGTGTTAGAAAGATGTGTGACAGGTAATAAAGAATGTCGGGCTTACAGGTTAATTATAGTAACGCTCTTCTTTAATTAACAGTAATGTGTTATAATGATGGGACACAGTAATTTGATTAGTTGTTAATGGAAAAACAAAACACACATAAAACTTAATGGCAACAGTCACAAACATTTTGAAGTGTCATTACATGTTAATGACATCTTCCATGTAATTTTTATGGCAGGTTCATGTCAATCAGAAAAGTAAAGTGTTTTAGTAAATTTGTATTTGTAAATATTAAAAAAAAAACAGCCATATAATATCTGTATTTTCTTTTATGTTTCACACAAATACCTTTTGCTTTGTTGCAAATGTCTTTGATACAAGGCACATGATGCAGACATTCTCCAGCTGGCATGTTCTCTTTCCTACTGGGCTCCAACACATTTCATCTGAAATCATTATCATCCTGTTGATTTTCTATTTGAGTTTAACATGATTTTGCCCATTTAAGATCTAGATCCAGTGGAAAGGCGCATTAAGATTCACAGGAAAGGTTCAAGTCTATCATGTGTGTGTGTGTGTGTGTGTGTTACTGTGTTTTTTGTTTGCGTGAGGAAGACAAAGGGAAAGACATAACAGAGAAAAAGTACCTCTTTCATTGTTGCCTGTGGGGAGCTCCATGGAGTGTTTATCTGAGGGTTTAAGTGGGCTGTGATTTGCTGGAGTTTGTATCTTGTCCCCACCCCCAACCCTCTATTTCTGTCTCTGGAGCTGCTCTCAGGGATTGCTCTGGCTGATGGCCACAGTGCCTGGGGACAGTGACAGGTACAAATACCAGCCAGCAGTCCACTTACAGGTACAAGCCTGCGAGGACAGAGTTTTGGAGTGAGGTCATTTTAGCCTTTCTTCAAAACCTGTGCAGAAACGCACTCTTGGCTATTCCTTGCCACTTTCTGTCCACACACACTCAGATGGTTTCTAATGGGCTCCGTGCAGTGCAGCTCAACAAATGGGACAGTCCACTGAGACTGTAGTGTGTGTTCGTGTGTGGGCATGCATGTGTGTGTGTATGTGGGTATGTGTGTGTGCATGTGGGCATGCATCTGTGTGAGTGTGAGTGGCTGTGTGATGAATGAGAATGTGCCAGCCCCTGGTCTCAGGGTGGCCTTGGATCAATCTGCTTATCTGTTAGCTGCCAGCAGTGGAAGTGATTAACGGGCTCCCGTCAGAGAGGACATCCTTATTTATTAAGCGAGACATCCACAGAGAGGGGGAGAGAGAGAATCCCCACACAGCACCATAGAATGCAGCAGGCTAGCACAGGACGATACACGAGGACAGTGCCGCACCGCTGTGCACACAACAAAGACTGTAAAGGCCAACCCTATTTCCACGCAGCATCACCAAGCATGGCCATGTCACGAGGTAGCCACAGAGTAAAAACAAGCAAGGCCAGAGTCAAACATCCCAGGATCAAACTCATCATTTTATACAGACGACAACTGACGTAAAGTTCTGTTCCGAAATTCACACTTGGACCACAGTTGTTGCTAATATAGATAGCAGTGCACATAACATTTTTAGCAAGCTACTCGAGCTACCAAGTACCAAGAGATGGTGTTTGGTACTCACCCCATATGTAGAATGGTCTTAAAAAGTGCAGTCTTCCTCACTGTCCTCATCAGTGACGTGCGTGTTTAGCTTTATGGAAGGCGAGTAGAAAAATATTAAGCCTGCCACTGGTCTTCATTTACCTTGTTTCGCCATCTGTTGAGTGTAGGACTGGACATCTCCAGTGAAGCCTGCCACTGGTCTTCATTTACCTTGTTTCGCCATCTGTTGAGTGGGGGACTGGACATCTCTTCTAGACCAGTTTGTTCATTAGCAATGACTTGCATTTTCATGTTTGTCAAATAAAGGATAGTTAAAATTCTTTGAACCTTTTTAAAACACAACTGTTAGCTGTTAGCTTCAAGCCACAACACATCGTGGAGCCACTTTTCCAAAAATAAAGTCTTTTTTGGGATCTGGCTCCGGTTGACAGTTCTTAGCTTGTGGTGAAACGCCAAATAAACTACTTAAAGGGATCGTTCAGGATTTTGGACATAGGACCGTTTTCAGCTAATTTCATTCAGTCCTATTTGCAGTGTTCGCTGGTGCTAGGCTAAGATATATTTACAGTAATACACAGAAAGGGACATTATTTCAACTCACTTCAAGCCATGCACACAGCACAAGCAAAATAAGAAATGAAGCATCAGTGAAGCTAAGTATTGTAATCAGTTCAACTATGCCATCTTTAAAGAGACTTGACCCATTTTAAAGTATATCAAAAACTGATATGTTTCATGGCAAACTGCAGGTTCACGGTGGAGATGCAATATACAGGTTGGTGCACACATATAAGTCTGTGGCCTGAGCTAAATCAGTCACTGATAACATGACATTGGCACGCCAGTGTCTTGCAACTAGTCTAGTAAAATATTGTACATACAGTATATAGTAATTAGTATATATATAGTTGTCTAGTTATGCGTGCTTACATCAAACACTCATAACAGTTGTCAAGTCAAGTCAACTTTATTGTCAATTTTGCCGTATGTACTGGACATACAGAAAATCGAAATTACGTTTCTCTCAGACCCTAGATGCATACATTTAACATTAATTACAAAGGGTACACTTAAAAATTTTAAAAATGCCATATATACACATAATGAATATGTGCTGCTGTAGTGTGGATGTACCTCAGCTTCATCATATAAACAAGTACAGTTAGGATTATTTTTGAGTTTAGCCATAGTCCCCTGTACCCTCTGGCCATGTGTTTATGTGTGTATGTGCAGCTGTTCAGCGAGGCCTTAGGATGTCAGTATGCAGGGAGCCAGGTGACTTTTCCAGGTTATTATCTGTTGGGGCGCATCTCTAGAGAGGTTAAAGGTTGACTCAGGGGAGCACAGACCTGCGGGTAAACTGTTGAATTTTAAACTGGAATCACTGCTGTTGGCATTATACTCCCACAGAATTTCTGCTCTATGCTTGAGTGGGAGATTTTTGCTTTTTTGTGGTTGGTGCTATTTTGTTTTGCTGTTATTTCGGGAGGGTAGACCACTGTTAGAAGCAAAAAATAGGCAATGGACCCTTATGTCATATTAAAAGTGATTATATGGCAGGTATGATGACTTTGTCTATGTCAGCTGATACTGGTTAATTAAGCAACCCATTTATTCTGCTTCCTCATTGGCATGAAGATGCACTTAAGAAATATACATATTTTTGCATTTAAAAACAAGCTGTGAAATGGTATGTTCTTAAAAACTCTCTCTATAAGAAAAATATATATTACATATTCATAGTACCATGCCACTGTGTGCACGAATTTGCTTAGTCATCACATCAACATCAAGAGGCACATTCTGCTACATCAGCAATATATATAACTTTAAAGTTGTAAGTGTGAATATTTATAATTTATGCCAATACAAATGGAAGATGTAGACAAAGACAAAACAACTTACATATTATATGCATAAATATAAAAATTATCTAGGATTATGTTGTGATAGTCAGCGCATGAAGAATGTGTAAACAACTAAACCTAATCTGTTAGAGAACACAAAGGCCCTTACTTTGAACAGAACAGTCTTTTGACATGCTCTACAACTTCTGAGCAATTATTGAACCCTCATGAAAAAGACATGCTGTTTTTGTCAGTAGGTAATGCTTTTGAAGCTCTCCATCTCTCTCTCTCTCTCTCTCCCTAAGATGGTTTGAGCCAGGTCTCTGTGAGTCAGATGATAATACTTGTAGACACTTGCACACCTTGTCTAACCTGGGGGTAAAAAAATAGCACCAAAGTCTTATACTCTGGCATCTTATTCAATGAAAGCCTTCTGTATGCAGATCAAACAGCTTCTGCCTCATCGCCCACAGAAAGATGTACCAGTACAGGTCATCTGAATCAATTAATGCGAGATTAATCAAGAGAATTAACGGAGAATAACTTACACAGAGATCTGGCCATTTTTGATCAATTAGAAAATTGATTTTCTAGAGAAGACAGAGGAAGTACTTTATGGAAATACCTTACTCTATGAATACATGGTACGCATTGAATTCAAATTTAACTGGAAAGTATCAGTGGGGTTTTAACAGAGTGATGTAGCCATCTTGGGGCTATACAAAATGTCCATTATAACACTGAGGAGAGAAATGTGATGTCAAAGAAAGGAGGTGAGGTCAGAGAGATAGAAGTGGAAGAACTGAGAGAATATAAGCCTTCATAAGACAGCTGCGGGAAAAGAAAGAAAGCCAGGGTGGCATTTTAGGCCACTTCCTCTTATGTGTCTTCAGCTCTTTTGAAATACATTTGATTTATTTCACTTTATTCCTTCATGTGGATGATGTGAACAAATAAAACAAAATAAATAGAATACAGTCAAAGTCAAGTGAATGACTTCAAGTATCCACCCCAACACCATGCTCGCTCACACACACACACACACACACACACTTCTTTCTGTTTCAGGACTTCCTAGTATCACTTCTTTTGATCTCTCACCAAAGTAATAAAGCCTTTCTTGAAATGGCATCAAGTTTGGCAGCCCTGCCACACACAAACACACTCTCTCGCTCTCTCCATCTCTCTCTCCCTCTCTTTCCTTTTGTATCCACTCGCCTTTGTGTCTGACAGCTTGGCACAGCCTAAAGTGTGCTTTGGAGGCAGGCAGGAGAAGGTGAGGCGTAACAAGAGGGACTTCAGATTAGACTAACACCTTGAAATAATATTTGCTCGCCTTTGGCCCTCTGCATACTGTGACCACGGTAGAATGCCCTCACCAAGTTCCCCACCCAAACCCCCCATCTGTGAGCCACCTTGACACACCAGAGAGCCAAACACACAAATTCCATCAAAGCTTTGCCCTGTTGAGGCTGCTGATAGGTTTGGGAGAGGCAGGTGTAAATCAATTCCTGTTTAATTTTCTTAACCATAGATTAGAGGTGGTGGTGTGCTCTTCCCATGGTGAGGTGCAGGGCAAAAGAGTGGACAGTACTAATAGAAGAAGGAATGCCCGCACACTTCTGAAACTCCCATACTTTTAATGATGGTACTGCTGCAACGTTTCGACCCTACTGGGTCTTCATCAGGCAAATGGCAACCAAACCTAACACAAGCCCATATATAGGGCACAGACACAGTCAGCTGATCAAATCAGCTGACTTCATTCTGAAAATAATTACAAAATTCTTAAAGACTTAAAGGTTAACATTTGCCACAGTCACCACATAAACAATATACATTCAACAACACACATTATACACGAAAATCATCCTATCTAAATCCATGCATTTGAACACACTTTACAGAAATGGCTTGATGTCAAACTCCTCATTTAGACCATTAGGAGACATAACGTTTAGAAAATAAATCCAAAAAGTTTCCCTCTAAAGCAGGGGTCTTCAACCTTTTTCAGCTCAAGGACCCCTTGGCTGTGAGAGAGACTGAGCACGGACCCCCACACCTATGGAGTAAGATTGCTGTCAAAATTTTTGTTTCCATATATTTGATACACGTGTGTATTTAGTTGTGCATAAAATAAACATTTGTGAGTTCTCAAATGAGTTCAGTCATGCATAAAAAATACGAATTCAAAAATTACAAGTACGAAATCAAAATTTCAATATGCCTCTCAATATTACACGTTACTCAACTGTCAAAATACGTCATCGCCCCATCGCATTACTTGTTGAGAAAAGAAACGTTTTGACAGCTATCTTACTCCATACACACCTGGCCCACCTCAAGTCCTGCCGTCATTTGGACCGTCAGTTATGAGTGCCTACATGCACGCACGCATACACACGAACGCACACATTCTAAACTGGCGTTATTATTAACAGGGGGGTAACACCTCGTTTCTTTACATAGTTGCATAAATTCACCCTATAACAGAATGAATGTCACAAGGGTTAACTAGCTGGATATATTCAGTTAAATTCAGGCAAAGCTTCATTAGCTCAAACTGATACAGACAGAAAGCCTCTTCCTCTTGTGTAAATATAACTTCGTCTTTCAGAAGGAAACACAATCATGAGATTATCGTTATCGTTTTATTGTGATGGAACGTTGGATGAATGAATTCGCGCAGAACGCCTTGAAATGCAAAGACCGCAGACTCTCATAAAAAAAACAAAAACAAAGCAAAACATCACACAGAACAAATACCCCGCAAAGTTCAGGGTTCATCAGTCCCGACACTGAACAGACGAATAAAACGTAATTTATCTCCCGGAATGAAAAGAACGAGTTTGCTGAATACGAAACTATTTAACTAAAACGCACGGGGGGGAAGTGTTCTTAAATCGCGATGACCCAACTCTAATAAAAAAAGATCACAAGGTCACATTTTTTATTATAGGCCTAGTGGGACGAAGAATTAAAGATAACTGATCAGCTACCAGGTCCTAGTGAGAGCACTGAACCTGGTGAGTGGAACAGAGCTTCTCTATTCTAGGACTGATGGAATTTGCGAGGCAATGTCACATCAGGCTCAGGCTGAAGTGGTGACCTGTATTTGTACATTTATGAATGCTAATGTGTTTTGGCATAGGTTAGCAAAATGTTACGCAGGGATCACATGATCACATGCATGATTCATGGCCTACAATATAACGAATATGAAGCAATTTTCTTTTGAACATTATGTTAACTATGACAAATTTTATTTTTTTGGAAGAGAAAAAAAATGCTTCAGACGAAATATTTTCGCGGAAATATTTTCGTCTTCTGCCATGATCTCCCCCTCGTGGTTGACTATTTACATATTCTATGCCCACATATTTTAGAGCACTGACGTTGTGGCCAGCTTGTTTGAAATGGGCAGCTATTGGACTACGCTCATCCCCGGTTCTGATGGTGCTATGGTGTTCACTGATCCTAGTACGCAGCATGCGCGTGGTTTTACCTACATGCCAGGCCACATGGACATGTAATCATATATACCACATGTGTAGTGCTACATGTAATAGCTCCCGTGATGTGTATGGCCTTCCCAGTATGCGGGTGGTTAAATGTTTTACACTTATATGTGAAAGAACATTGGGCACAACTACCACACCTATAGTTGCCATCTGGCACATATGGTAAAGCTGGAGTGCGCAGAGGACGCATGTCCTTCTTCACCAAATTATCCCTAAGATTTGGTGCACGCTTAAAAATCTTTGTTTGTCAGGAAAAATCTTTTTAAGCTTGGGGTCAGAAGCTATGATATGCCAGTGCTTTTGGACGGACTTCTTAAACTCAGATGCCAATGGGGAATATTGTACATAACACATGGGAATATTGCTCCCATTCGTGCTCTTGCGCTTCGTCTAAAGACATTCCTTTTGCGTCATGTTGTCAAAACGCTCCCTTGCAGTGTTGGTCCACTCTAATTTATGACCTCTACTAAGGAACCTTTTGGATAGATCTGTGGCTTGCGGAATACGGTGGAACTGGCTGATTGGAAGGCTTTTAATTAGTGAATGCGAGTGATAACTGTCTCCTCAGAGCAAGGTGTTACGATCTGTGGGTTTACGATAGAGGTCTGTTTTTATTCTTTTGGCTTCCTTATAAATTGTTCTCGACCATGCCTCATGCTGCTGCCTGAGCTTTTGACTTCACTTGGGGATACTGTTAGGTTGGAGATTTATCATAATGTTTTACACAATGTCAAAATGATGTTGTCCCTATTATCTACGCACAGAAAAACATACATTAGGCATCAAATACTTTAAATGCAAGTAATGCAAACATTGTGGATAGTGTGACCTGCTGAAAGTCCTACAACTAATTGCTGTAAGTGTCCATGTAATCAATTATTAAGAAGTTAAATAAATAATACAAAATCCATTATGTGATGTTAAGTGAACTCTTGCCCATAAGTCTAACAATTAGAAACCATTGATGTTACAGCAATGAAACCAGAGCCTTAAGCACTGGCTACTAATTGTTATACTTAGAGTCAAATCAAAGTTAATTAATAGCCAAGCAGGAGCCGGCAATTTATGCAACTGTATTCAACAGGCTTCAGCATGATTGTGTTACTTTTCTTCATATTCCTTTCACACTCCAAACACTACCATTTCAATTCTCCAAGGGTTTCAGGAACTCTGAGATTCATACTTAAAAGTCCAAATGTATGATTAATGGGAATTTAACTGACATTACAAACACTGTAAGGCATCATAAAATGTAATCCCAAGCCACTCATGTGGGTAGGTAGGGCAGACGAAGGAATTGGATAGATAGAGACATAGAGAGAGAGAGAGAGAGAGAGAGAGAGGAAAGGGGGTTTGCGCACAGGGCCCAGAAACAAAGAGCAAGAGAACAGTGCTGGGAGATGGAGCAAGAGGATGGGAGTGTGACAGAGGAAAGGAGGGGGAATCAGTATGCATAAGCATTCTCCCCAAGTAAGAGCGCAGTTGTCAGGGGAGTCACACAGAGAGGCTCTGTGAAGGGTAGGCACACTGCGAGGCACCTCAAACACGCCCCCACTCCCCTGCCGCCACTGCACGTGTGTGCAAACTCACCATCCAAGCAGTGAACCAAACCTGCAGCAGTCCCACAAACACGTAAAGGATGCCATTATGGGTTCAGAAGGAAAGAGAGAAGTAGCATGACATCTGTGGTGTACACCAGATGAGGTAGTCAGAATGTACAGTGCATTCAGGGGGATTTTTATATTGAGGAGTTAATATCAACATCTACAGTAACATCAAAACATCAGGCAATTTACAAATTGGGGTGTGCTTTTATCTTCTAAGATTTTATTACTACTATTTAAGAAAACATGAGTAGATACTAAAGTCCATTCATAACCTTAATATAGCCACTACCCCCAACCCACACCCCCTTTTATTTAGCCCTTTTCTACACCCTTCACTAAACCGGAAACAGAAGTTGGGCTTTAGTGCTTACAGTCACAGACACCATTACATGTCTCCTGCAGAACTGGCTGATGTGTGGACTCTCCATTAGTGTTTTGATTTTTGAAAGGAAAGAAAAACAAATTTCAAAGACATAAGAGTGCAGTTTGAGTTTGGATTAATGATGGACTGACTCAGGTAAACAGGCTACATACACTAGGCAAGACCTAGCTCAAAGCTGTCACACCGAGACAGACTATAAATGTGCAGAATAATGTTAAAAATAAACACACAAACTGCAAATCACATTGAAAATTCAAATAAAGCGAAATTGAAAAAAAAAAAAAAAGATTGTAGATTCATGGTGGTGGATACAAAAAAGGCTTTTGAAATCTGTGATTGCTTTGTTCTTGTGCAGCCGTTTTAAGCCTTAAGCAAGGAGGAGGAGAAGACAGAGTGGTACCATATTAAATGCCTGGGAGCGAAAAGGAGCAGCGGAAATTAACCTCCAATATGGAATGTCCATTCTCGGGTAATCTTTGCCCATATCATCTTATGGCTTAGTTTAATTCACATTATGATGAGAGGACAAATTGTTCATAAGGCACAGAACAAATCATTTTTGCAGCATGTCTTATTAGACATAGCAGTAATAGAACAGCATATTACACTGGAATTAATTACATGTGCGCAGGAGAAAAAGGCAAGGAAAGGTAGATTCTTCACAATAAGGGAAAAGAGGTAGTCTTTAAAATAAGCCCATGTCATGTCTTTTCACCCTCTCAGAATCATCTACTTGATTCCTTTAACCAAAAGACAGTCTTTAAAAAAAAAAAAAACATTTTTACAAAATTCACTTTGAAGAGCTTTATTGTTTTTTAATTGCTCATTTCAGTCTTTAAAAAGGCGCAGTCAATGAATTCACCATCATGATGTGTGTTCCATTAGCTCTTGGCTGATCAGTCTCTGTCTGTGGTGCCCTTGGTTCCCCATTGCGATGCAGGGCAGGCTGAGCCCCTCAGTAAGCCTTTGCATTTAAAATAAGCTCACAAAGCACCTTCGCCATGAATGATCCCCTGATGTGAGGCAATCAGCTACCACCACTTCAGTCCAGGCCACAAGCATGTGTATGGCTCAAGACCATTAATTGGCCATTAAATGCGGAGCATATACCTGTAGCACTGTGTTCAGCCTAAATTGCCGTTAAGGAGAGGGAGAAAGGAGGATGGAGAGCGAAAGAGACTCCCATTGCAACCTGCGCTTTCAATTAGGCTGCTCCACCGACAATTTAATGATGTCATTTTATAACCGCAGTGAAGTGAAGAGGTATACTCATCATTTACCTTTTAAAACATTTGCTTTAAAATAGAAAGTCCTGAGATGTTTTTTTTTCCTTTTCTCAAAGGTAATTCTTAGGTATATTTGAAGTACATCTATACTTAAATTCAACATACAATGGTTAAGGAAAGGGATAATTCAAATATGGAAATATGTGGATAGGTTATCCATAAACATGCCTTACAGGCTTTGCTGCAGTTGCAAGTCTGCCTCCACCATATAACACTGACACGTTGATCCATTCTCATTATTTCCCAAAGCAAAAGGAAGAATCTTATTCACACCTCTTGCTTTCCAGGACTTTTTAATTACTTTTCACGGCAGGACTTTGTATGATTGTATATTCTGAGCTCCTTTAATGATTGGTGCGAGAGGGTAGATCTCCCAATTAACATTGGGAAGAAAATAGGGTCTATGACACTTTGGGCTATACTCCATTTTGTGTGTGTGTGTGTGTGTGTGTGTGTGTGTGTGTGTGTGAGTGAGAGAGAGAGAAAGTGTGTGTCTGGGCTTGATGGAAATGTGATATCTGACTATAAACCCTCACACTGTTTTAATGAACCAGATGTACAGTATGGAGTAACCATGTGAAAATTATTAAATATGGGTTGTTGGGTTGTCCTTGTAAACAAATCCATGGCCCAAAAGTGCATAAAAATTAAATTTCCCAGTGAGCAATTACCATGGCTATCGGCAATCCTGTGCTGAAAAAAATGTTCTTTCAATGTCAAGGCCTCATTATTTCTGTATTTTCCGTTGTACTGTAGTGTAGTGTAAAAGTGATTGGACCTTCAGAGAAACATGTGTAGTCAGTCACTTAAAATAATTTCACTTTTTCAGACAGCAATCAATTCATACGCTTCTTCAAGTGTCATCAAAGCTTTATCAGAAACCTTCCTGTCTCTACATCTCTCAAAATAAAGTTCTACAAAACAAACCAGTCAAATGCCTCACTTAGAATCAACAATCTCTTATGAGGACGATACACTGGATCATAGCATAATCCATATATCATTACTACTATTTGAAATGTAACTCCATTTCCATGTTATCAGATGAACATTTTACTTCTAAAGTATCTGGCCAATTTTGAAAGGAGGTGGACTAAGTGTCCAAGGGAAAAAAAAAAGATCTAGAAAATGTTTGAAGATATGATATTTTAGTCATATTTTTTTTCGGACACAAAAAACTGATGCTTACAGAAAAGTGTTTGATTAGTCTCAGCCTAAAAGAAACTAGCCAACCAGACAACTTTCAAAGAATGCAGGTGAAGGAATGAAAGCAAGTGCAATCCTCCATTTCTCACACACCACTTCTCGCTCTCTTTTTCTAACTTCCCCTTCTCTGTTAAAAGACAGAAATCAGATGTGGAAATGTCACTTTCCCCTGCTTACCATTAGCCCTTTCATCTTCAGAGATCTTTGATGGTGAGGGTGGGGGTGTGGAAGATGAAAAAAAGCAAGACTCAATTTTAAGGTTTTCACATCTTTTGCACTTTTTTGTTGAAGCGTCACACTGATCTCTTTAAAGTGACTAGGGGAGGGCGTGGGCTGGACAGACACTGACAATCTGAATATTTCATTAAAGAAAAATGGACATGAGTCTCGTCAAGCCTCCTCATCTCTCTGTGAAGAGAGCAAAAAGTAAAAAAAGGTAATCACTCTCAACCCACTTACTGAAATTTTACATCCAGTCGATAAACGCACAGCAAAGTTCTGTCAACTGAAACATCTTAAAGATTATTAATGCCTTGTTAAAAATGAGAAGACCAATTGCGACTGAAGATTCACAACAAGATGAAACGTTTTAGGAGTTGCAACAGTGTAAATCGAACTTTTCAAGATGTTGCATGCTGTTTAAAGAAACGTTCACTAAACATTTCATAATATTTTACCTCACAGTGTAACTGTCAGTCCAGCAGAGATGTTGAGTAGAATTTTGGTCAATGAATATGGACAGAAATGCTTATTTCACCTTTTCAACGAAACAGCTGTGTCTGCTCAACTTCAGTCAAAGGTTAACTTTAAATAGCCAGCTTGCTATCTAGACATTGTTATGGGAACTATGTGAGTTGCACTGCTGCAGTTATTATAAACAACCCCTCTGAAAGTTGCTCATGTTGTTGTGAATCTTGAGTGTGTAGGAAATAAACTCTAAGCAATAGCCTACAGTGTATCAAGAAATTAGTATATTGAAATGTTTCATTTTTCTACGAGATAAACGAAGCATCATTTAATCCAATTCAATCTAATCAAGTAGCATGTTCAAATTCAATTTTATCCCCGATACCTAATTAGGTAACAAAGACCTAACACTGTACCCCAGAATGGTTCGACACATTCCATTTTGAGTGTAGACGTGGTAGCAAAATGGTACTGTATTAGCCAAAATAAAAGATGATCCTGAATAAGACAATCCCTTTTGTACTAGATATTCAATTCAATTCAATTTTATTTATATAGCGCATTTTTACAAAAGGCATGTCACAAAGCGCTTAACACAAGAGGCCCAATGAGCAACAGGGGCAAGGAAAAACTCCCTAGCAGCGTTTTTTGTTTTTACTTGTTATGGTAGAGGAAGAAACCTTGGGCAGTTCCGACGGCTCAAGGGGCTAACCCAACTGCCTAGGGCAGGTTTTCAGTCTCTCAGATGGTGAGTAGTCCACTATTATTCCATTAGATACACATTACAAGAAAATTTTGGTAAATAAAGTAAAGTAATATAGGAGTCTCATTAGAATCCCAGGATATAGTCCCATGTCATTAGGCGCAGTCAATCCAGGGGCCAGCTAGAGGATGTATCAATCATGTCAGGGTCATCTGTGAAGCTGAAGGCAGACCACCCAGAAAGACAGAGATGCAGGATCAGGCAGTGGAAGGCAGGGGTGACCCTCAGCAGGGAGGCAGTGGCATGGACAGTGGAGTGGGTTGAGGACCATTCATGAGTGCCGCCGGATCACGTTGGAAGAAGGTCCCAGGAGAACCCAGGAGGTGCAGGCGCAGGCAGTGGAAGGCAGTGATGACTCACGACAGGGTGGTAAAGGCATGGAAAATCATAGAGGAGATGAGTTAGAACAGTCTCCATCAGATTTCAGAGAATGTGAGTTATATTGCATGTGAAATATACAGATGCTGGCTAAGTGAAGAGAGAGAAGTAAGTGGAGAGGAAAGAGAGAGGAGGAGAAAGAATAGTGAAAATTGTACGGGTTAACAGATGGGTGGATTGTGGCGGCATTAAACTATAGCAGCATAACTAAGGTATGATGTATAACAAGCCAACACCACCAAAGGAAATGGTCAGTGGCCACCAAGCCCTGGACGGGAGCTTACAGCAGAGGCAGTCCTTTCCAATAATACCCTGAGGAGGTGTGGCTTACCATACACCATCCCTAACTAAAGGGGTCAGTAAATAGAAAAGTTTTGAGTCTAGACTTAAAGGTGTTGAGAGTGTCCGCTTGATGAATGTTAGAAGGGAGTTTGTTCCACAGGACAGGCGCATGATGGCAGAATGCTCTTCCTCCCATTGTCGATTTTGATATTCTAGGAATTACTAGGAGACCAGCATTCTGTGACCTTAGGGGTCTAGAAGGGTGGTAGGGAACAAGTAAGTCTTTAATATATGCTGGAGCAAGGCCATTAAGGGCTTTATATGTTAGGAGAAGTATTTTAAAATATAGATCTTTGGGCCAAAATATTTGCCTTATATAGTAAATTGCTTTAAATTTACTCCGTTAGAAATGTTATAAAATGCTTATAAGCGCTGTGTTACACATCATATACACATTATATAACCATGTTGTGACACTGCTGGCAACCAGACTTATTTAATAACTCTAAAATTAACACACAGATCCAGTCTTTATGACAGTTTACTCAAATGGCAAGTGAGTCACTAATAGCTATATAGTGGTTTAAAAAGTATTAGCAGTTTGACAACATTTAAATACAGTACAGTACATTTTCAATACAGTAAATTTTCAGTATGTCTGATTGGATTGTTTTACCCATGCATGTGTCCATTACAATTTTTACTGTAATAAAGATTAATCTATAAAAAATGATGTAGCTGACTGCTATTTCAGCATTTCAACTAGAAACCGCATTTCTCCTTGAAAAGCAAAAACTAACTCACATTGCATTGTATATGCTGGCTATAACTGCCCATTTTGAGTTGTAGATAAGCAGTTTACCACAAGGATCATGTCATAGTCACTAACAAAAATACACATTTTTCCTTACCAAAAGAGCCCAATTTGTTGTTGTCAGACAGCAGTTATCTGTTAGGCCTACAACGTGAGGTATAAACGTGATTCAAAATCTGTTTTTAGAATGTGTGAGCTAATCTGAAGAAATTTAGATTACGCGTTCAGTCATTACAGGTAATTGCCAGCCTAAATGGCATTGTCCAAGTTCAGGCTCATGTCAGTAGTGTTCAAGTCCAAATCTATTCACATGTTATTCCTAATACATCTGTGCACAGCCAAATTGATATGCATTTGCTTGTCTTGAGAGGGCATCATTGAGAAAATAGGCTGGCTGGCATTATCATGCAAGGAACCTCAAAGTCATAGATTACAGATGATTCAAACTTCTTTTTATGTGTGGATGTCTGCACAGACTTTAATTCAGTAGTCCAATCAGAAAACCTGTGCTGAATACATGTTAGAATTTTGCGTCATCTAAACTGGAGATAGATGTCAGGCTACTGAGCTGGGTAGCTTACGATAGACATTTCAGACCAAATACTCTTGACCTAAGATTCAATTGCTTTGTGGCAAAGGGGTTAACAGCTCTTTGTACTGTGATAAAGAATGGGCAGTTTATGAGTTTTCAGGAGATAAAAGAAAGATTTTCTCTATGTAATCAGGACTATTTCAGATATTTGCAACTAAGGGATTATTATGAAAGGGAGATAAAACCATATTTGAAACCAGAGAAGAATGGACTGATTATGACTCTGATAGGGTCATACGCATATAAGAGGTGCAGGGTAATATCTACATTATATCAACAATTAATGAAGGGTAAAGGGAATTCAACTTTATATATTAAAACAAAATGGCAAAAGGAATTGGATGTAGACATAACCAGGGAAGAATGGGTACACATTTGGAGAATGCAGCAATCCACAACATCATCACGTATCTGGAGAGAGCATTGTTGGAAGAACATAAGATTTTTTATAACTCCCAAAATTAGAAGTAAGGTTTTATCAGTACAACAATTGTGTTGGAGAAACTGCGGAGCAGCAAATGTTGATCATGCTCATATTTTTTGGCTTTGCCCTCGAATTGTATTGTTCTGGGAAGAAGTGCACTTAAATATAGTCAATATTCTTGGTTATGAAATACCTAGGTCTTGTATGGTGTTGTACTTTGGTAGCATAACCAGAAATGTTGTGATAAAGGTAGACAGATATCTGTTCAAAATTCTGATAGCAGCCTGTAAAAAAGCCATTACAAAAAGATGGTACAAATCCGATCCGCCGACAATTGAGGAATGGCGAAAGATTGTAAGTGGTATATATGTATTGGAGGAGTTAACCCACAGGATAAGAATACAAGAAACACAATGTGAAGAGAAATGGGTCCAATGGCATTTGTATGTATGGCAACGACAGAATGATGTTTATATATATATAAAAAAAAAACAAAAAAAAACGTATGACTACTCTTGAGATGAAATGCAATCCAGAATT
>JAGFZM010000081.1:385727-397633 GCA_017657215.1 Limnothrissa miodon | reverse complement strand
ATAGATGGCTTGCCATACTATGGCAAGCCACCTAATAAGAATAAGAAACTTGCGAAGAACAATAGATGGCTTGCCATACTATGGCAAGCCACCTAACTATAGTGTTTATGTGATTTTCGCCACTATTGAGCATCCCAGTTCTGTGTTTTGGGGATTTGGAGCCGCCTTTTGGTTTGGGGTGTAGGCTAGGCCTACTATAGGTCTGCGGGGTTGTATCTGAGCAGGTGGCCGGTTAGAAAAATGACTGCTATCTGGTAGGTGCGCTGTGTAAAGCACTTCATGTTATATTTTTATGTTATTACTGTAAAACTGGATTTAGTTTCGACGTATTGCACGTGTAAATGTTATTTTACATGCATTGTGAGTGTTTGAGTATAATTCGCGTCACAGACAAAAAGTTTATTAATGTTTTTGTTTATGCCACGAGTTTATGCAGACTAGATTAACATGGATAACTATATATTCCGCTAGCAAGTTCATGCATGTTGTGGAACGTTTAGTTTAGTGGGCATGAAGAATACAGCTAAGGTTAACATGCATTGAATGTATAGTTAGTCTGACTTGATTTGTATGAGTGTTACACTTACTTTGTGTTATTTCTGTCTGTGCGCAATAAGATTGTGAATGTTTAACGGAGTGTTCTGGTAATTAGCACACTCCATGCCTGCGAACATTCTTTTCTAGCCTGCTAGCAATAAGTACGGTTGCCCTGAAGGTCAACACACAACAACAATATAGAAAACACAACAGCAAATAAAAAAAACACAACTGCAAGTCAAAAATCACTACCGCAAATAAAAAAAACACTACAGCAAATTTAAAAACACGACGACAAAAGTGAAAACACAATGGCAAAAGAGAAAACACGACGGCAAAAGTGAAAACACAATGGCAAAAGAGAAAACACAACAGCAAATCAGAAAACACAACAGCAAAAGAAAAAACACAACGGTAAAAGAGAGAACACAACAGCAAAAGAAAAAACACAACGGCAAAAGAGAAGACACAATGGCAAAAGAGAAAACACAACAACAAATCAGAAAACACAACGGAAAAACAGAAAACACAGCGGCAAAACAGAAAACACAACGGCAAAAGAGAAAACGGAAAAGGTAGGTCTCTTCTCAAAATGTCTTGCTTCTGATTGGACACAGAATGGGAGAGAATGTCAACTGCTCATAGGTTACCCTAAAAGGGTAGGAGCATGTGAGCTGAAGCCATACCGTCTATGGCTGAGCCTGTCAGTCCGTTCCAAATCGCACACTTCAGCACTTCGAATGCTTAGTTTGAGGGCGTAGTGTGTTTCCACTTGTGTAGTAGCAAAAATGGGGTGCGCTGCAAGTACCCGGATGGTGCACTTCTAACGGTCAAAATGTGTGCACCATGGACACTTCTCGTACTCACTGGACGCCATTTTCGCTACGACAGATGCTGTGACAGATGTGGTGATCGCAGCTCCACACAGATGAAAGTTTTATGTATTATGTTAAGTTGTCGCAACTGCAAAATTGAAATAGCAGACGATATTTTGTCAGGCAGCGTGATGATGCGAACTTACGTGGCCAACGTGACTAACGTCATTTCTGGTAAGTCTGCTGAAAAGTATTCCATTTGGAACAACACTATCATGTTGAAAATTCATACACTTTTCCTGTAGTGCGCAGTGTTCATAGTGTATGAAAGGGAGTGTACTTTGAGAAGTGTGCGATTTGGAACGGACTGTGTGACTTTGCCCATATAAATAGATATCTATATCTATTAAGCTTTTATTTTTCATTGATTGTATTTTTTTAGGTTAGCCTACATCAGTAGAACAGAAGACCAAGTCAGACGAGGGTTAGAAAAATAAGGAACAGTTTTATTTACAGTGATGCACATCAAGGGAGAAACAGCATGTTTTACATAAAGATCCACCATAACTTACAGCCTTTTACGCTGTGTTTCCACCACAGACTGTATCCACTCATCGTTCACTTGGCTTCATCAACCGTTTCTGCTGAGTCTAGACTTAAAGGTGTTGAGAGTGTCCGCTTGACGAATGTTAGAAGGGAGTTTGTTCCACAGGACAGGCGCACGATGGCAGAATGCTCTTCCTCCCATTGTCGATTTTGATATTCTAGGAATTACTAGGAGACCAGCATTCTGTGACCTTAGGGGTCTAGAAGGGTGGTAGGGAACAAGTAAGTCTTTATGCTGGAGCAAGGCCATTAAGGGCTTTATATGTTAGGAGAAGTATTTTAAAATCAATTCGGCTTTTAACAGGAAGCCAATGTAAGGAAGCAAGGACAGGTGTGATATGTTCATATTTTTTGTCCTAGTGAGTGCTCGTGCTGCAGCATTTTGTATTAGTTGAAGGTTTTTGATGCAGCTAGTACCACATCCAGAGAACAGTGCATTACAATAGTCAAGTCTGGAGGTAACAAATGCATGTATTAGTTTTTCTGCATCCTCAAAAGAAAGACATTTTCTGACCTTAGCAATGTTGCGTAAATGAAAGAATGAGGTTTTGGAGATATGCTTTACATGACTATTTAACAAGAGGTCTTGATCAATATACACCCCAAGGTTCTTGACCTTTGTGTTAGGTGTGAGTGAAAGGTCACTAAGTAAGCTCTGATGATGGGGTAAAGTATTGGTCAGGTTTTTAGGGCCAATCAACATGACTTCAGTCTTATCAGAGTTTAAGCAAAGGAAATTCTTTGTCATCCAGTTTTTGATGTCACTGAGGCAGGCAACAAGTTTGGTTACTGGCGTACAATCATTAGGCTTCATTGAAAGGTATAGTTGGGTGTCATCTGCATAAGAGTGGAAGGTAATGCCATGTTTTCTAATAAAAGATCCCAAAGGTAGCATGTAAAGGGAGAAAAGCAGAGGTCCCAGTACTGATCCTTGGGGCACACCATACTTGACTTCAGTGTGGCATGATGCTTCATTATGTACATGTACAAACTGTTAACGTCCAGTAAGGTATGACCTGAGCCAGGCTAATGCAGAATCTTTGATGCCAATCATATGCTCAAGTCTATGTAGTAGGATGCTGTGATCAATAGTGTCGAAAGCAGCACTTAGATCCAGTAGGATTAATAATGAAATGCATCCATTATCAGATGAGATAAGGAGATCATTGTAGACCTTTACTAGGGCTGATTCTGTGCTATGGTATGCTCTAAAGCCAGATTGATAGGTTTCCTGAATGTTGTTAGCGTCTAAGAAGGTACAAATTTGCTTAGACACTATTTTTTCAAGAATCTTGGATATAAATGGGAGGTTGGATATAGGTCGATAGTTAGCCAGGACATCAGGGTCAAGGTTGGGCTTTTTGATTAAAGGCTTAATGACAGATGTCTTGAAAAGTTTGGGAACATGTCCTGCTACAAGAGAGTGATTTATAATATTAAGTATCGGCTCAGCTAGGTTAGGGAGAGTAGCCTTAAGGAGATCAGTTGGAATTGGATCCAGTAGACAAGTAGAGGCCTTACTTGATGAAATCAACTTGATAATTTCTGATATACTGGCAGGTGTAAACGAGTCCAGGTATGCTATAGGTCGGCTAGGACTTGCCGTTTCCATTATAGGGGAACCAGCCGAATTTGAGGTTTGAATGGTGTTATTTATTTTACCTCTAATAGATTCAATTTTATCATTAAAAAAAATCATGAAATCATTGCTGTCTAATGTTATTGGAATGGAGTGTGTCACTTCATTCCTACTTTTAGTTAAGCGCGATGTTGTGTTAAAGAGGAATTTGGGATTGTTTTTATTATCATTTATAAGTGAGGAATAGTATTCTGTTTTTGCATTATTAAGTGCTTTCTTATAGTTTTTTAGGCTGTCTTTCCATGCAAGATGGAAAACTTCAAGTTTGGTGGCATACCATTTTCTCTCAAGTTTACGTGCAGCTTGCTTCATTGAGCGTGTCTGTGCTGTATACCATGGGGCAATTTTGTCTTGTTTTCTAATTTTCTTTTTAAGTGGCGCAATGGAATTTAATTTAGTGTAAAGTGCATCTATAACATTATCAGTTAATTGATCAACTTGAGTAGGGCTGGGAGGAGGGCTTTCTAATGTGTATTGTGTCATTAAGGGTTCAAGAAGAGAAGGAATTTTATCTATGAAGTCGCTTGTGGCTTGGGGGGTTATTCGTCTAGTGTGGTAGCAAATAGAGTTAGGGGCTGTAGAATCTATTGTAGTCTTTAGAGTTATTAGGTAATGGTCAGTTAGTGAAGGACATTGAGGTAGGATAGCAAGTTGTTCTATTTGTGCACCATATGTTAGAACAAGGTCAATAGTATGACTACCTTTATGTGTAGGTGCATTAACATGTTGGAAAAAGCCAATGTGTTCAATTAAGGATTGGAACGCTGATGTCAGGCTATTATTTACATCATGTTGACATCGCCCAACACTATAATATTATCAGTTTTAATGACTAGTGAGGAAAGAAATTCTGAGAATTCAGTAATAAAGTCAGAATAGGGGCCTGGGGGTCTATATAATGTTACAATCGTTAAGGGTACATTGGATCTAGATGTTTTGTCAGGTTGCATAAGATTGAGAACAAGGACCTCAAAAGATTTAAATTTGTATTCAAATTATTGATTAAATACAAACTGCGGTCCATAGACTCTTTAATCAAACAAATACGTTTTTGTGTAGAGAACTCCCAGGGCGCCGCCATATTGTTTGCGATTTTTTCTTATTCCCGCCCCCGTCAAGACACACAGTAACCTGATTGGTTGCCGCTTTCTGATAGACGTTTTGAGAAGGGACCTACCCTTTCCGTTTTCCTGACTTGCCGTTGTGTTTTCTGCCTTGCAGTTGTTTTTTCCGTTTTTCTGTTGTTTTCTCTTTTGCAGTTGTATTTTCTGTTTTGCCATTGTGTTTTCTGATTTGCCGTTGTGTTTTCTTTTTTGCCGTTGTGTTTTCTGATTTGCCGTTGTGTTTTGACCTTCAGGGCCACCGTAGATATGTGAATAACCCATGCATGTAATTAGCCACTGTGACACCGTGCAACTCTTTTATTTTGTTTGCGCAGATGCTGTTTGTTGTACACCGGAGCCTGAAAGCTTGTTTTTCTATTTAATTTTCTAAAGGTATGTGCTCCAGTCGAAATGTGAATGTATAAATAAGAAATAAGAGAAAAATGACTGCATTATATTGGATGCTGCTTGTTGTACACCGGAGCCTGAAAGCTTGTTTTCTTATTTTATTTTCTAAAGGGAAATAAAAGTGTATTTGTATTTGTATTCTATGCCATATCAGGACATGTTCTAATAATTTGAAAGTACATCCTCTGTTGTAACCTAGCAAAAAGACACAAGCAAGCCAATCAATATAGACACAGAAGTACTTACAGGATCTTATATGACGTATTGGTTCACTGTACAACTACCAGACTATACACAGATTGATCTTGGGTCAGATTTCATCTCTTCTGCTTTTTTGTCTAAATTAGTGGGCATCACACCACTTATTTCAGAGTAACACAAAATTGTACCTCATTCTGTATAAAATAGGCAAAGGATGGTGGTGTCCTCAGATGTCACAATGTAATGGTGTGCATAACTTACACATATAGTGTAGACACTAGAATAAACAGGTGAGCTCACACACGCCTGTGGGGCTCATCTGACTATGGGGCGGCTGAGCCTCAAAAGATCCCTTTATTATTAATTCTGTTTAAAAAGGTAGTAACCATTTAAGAATGAGGGGACTCCCATTCATCTGTTTTAGTGATTCCAGTAATAAAAAGGGTTGTAGATGGATAAAAGCTCAACTGAAATCTATAAAAGGTAACAAATACCATAAGCTTATGTTTTCTTCTGATGTTTTAAGACAAGATGGGTGATGCAAATTGCATTGTCTGTGCTATTTTATAGTGTTGACATGAAGGTGACGTTCAGCACTTTTAATCAAGGGTTTCTACTTGAAACAGCTAGCATGTGGGAGTATGTCATAACTGATATGACTGGGATAGGCCTATCACTTCTCAGGCACATATATTCTGCTGGTGTTGTTAATGATACTAGGAAAATACTGAGTACAAAAAACGTGAAATATTACACGTCATCAAACCTGATTGACTGATGGTTATGTTTATTTTTTATGAATGACTCCTTGTTATTTTAAGTGGGCAGAAAATAAATCATTGGACAGAATACCTACAATATATATGTTTACTTAAGGCCCAAGCAGAAACATAGACCTTTGAAGTCTTGCTATCCCAAACACTGCAGAATGGTAAACCGTATCAGATTAATTTCGTATTTTGCAACTCTCTGAAGTCAACACCCCACCTTTGGTTTATCAAGATTTTCTACCCAATTCACATGGGTTTCATCTTTCACCCACAGAGACACATTTGCCCTACACACTCTTTACCTTCCATAACTTAATTTTATTATTTGCAGATCTGATTTTGCTCATTGTACATAACCATTGCCTAACTTTGCTAGCAGTGCTTTCATTCATTCTTTTTTCCTCAGTTTCCTCAATTATGCTCTCCAAATAATGTTTTTAAAAGTCTACCTATACTGTGCTAGCTTGCGTACACTGAAGCACACAAACAAGCTACTGTTAAGGCACTTCTGACGTCCATGGTGACGTTTATAACTTTCCTGTTTGTCCTAAGGTTGACCACATTCAAAGGCAGCAGGATTACAGTCTGTCAGCTGTCTGCGCTGTTATCACAGGCATCATAACTGTATTTGTGGACAAATGTTTGACCTCTCAATTGAGTATTTCCTTCCAGAATGGCACTCTTACAATACATAGGTCTGCCTTGTCTTTACTTCTGGATACTTTCAAGGTACAGTCAGTGATCATATGCCAATTGTAAGCACAGCACTTTTTGCAAATGTAAACACTTGCATTTTTTTTAAAAACTGCAAAAAAAAAAAAAAATTAATAATGGCCTCTAAAGAAATCTGTCCTTCTTACGATACTTCGGCACTTTTGTTGCATGTTTTCTTTGGTCTCTGGGTCAAATATAATGTGGACACTAAAAGTGTCTGGTTAGAAAAGTAAACATAAACACAAACATAAACAAACATGGTAAAACATGTCAAGCTTCTCTTCCTTCTTCAGTGTAGCCCTCAGACACATTCTCTTCTTAAAGTTGCATCTGCACCACAGCAGTCATCCTCTACCTAATCAATGAAAGAAATGCTTTTTTGGCAACTGGAATGTTTGGCAATACACTATGTTTGCATTGTTCTGTCTGACTCTGCAAGTCCCTGTCACAATCAATAATCCTGGCTTTTTAGGTTCAATCGGAGCCACCTGAAAGGGCAGAGCCCTCTATTTCTCTACTTCCGTCCTTGTTGGATCAGGATTCTTTACATTCCTACTTCTGGAGCAAAAGTTTATAACACAGATTAACAGGCATATTGTCACAGTTATTGCCCTGTGTGGGAACCAAGCTTTTCAATTTCAATCCATGCAGACCATTTTTGTGAACATAACACAAAAGAGGACAGAGCTACAGCGGCCTTTAATCATTTGTTCAGATTCTTTATTTCTTGCTGATTTGCCGTGGTGGTGGAACTCCAATGCAGACCCATTCAAACCCTACTCATGCAGCTCATCATCCACTCAACACTCCAACCCTGTGCAAACTCATTGCTTAACCGACCGAAGGAAACCCAATACCCATCATCCTGTGGGGAGTATCGAAGCTGAACTTTCCAAAGAAATGGACAAGCAAACAAGAAGTCTGGCTGTTAAGGGGGTGGAGTTAGAATAACAAATAAAAAGACAGGAGAAAAAAAATCTAACAGATAAGAACAGTGTCGAACAGCAGTAAACGTGTGCCAAAAAAAGTATAAAATGCAAGAAGTGAAGAAAAAGAAAAGAAAAAAAAAAAAAAAAAAAAAAACATGCCTTGCCCGTGCCCTGAAAATGATGGGTTCATCTTTATGTAATATAAGAAGTCTTATATTACCTCCATGTGCAACTAATGGCATTTCACATATGGTTAAAATGAAAAATAATGACAAATTACACATTGAGGGCCATATATATATACACACACACACATTGTACACACACTCTCTATTGAACAGCCATTATAATATTGAGGTTCAGGGCTTGATGGGTCAGTGCATAGAGATGAGAGGCTAGGCATGTAAAATTACATTCAAACTGATCCCAACTCTGAATGAATAAACGGTATCTCCAGCCAAATGTTGTAAGAAACATAGCAATTTATAATCTATATATTCTCTGTTACCCTGCAGCATCTAGATTTGCTAACGTAGTTATTGATACTATTGATATAACAGCAGAATTTCCAGAAATCATGAACATAATTATTTTTTGTTTGTTTGAGATTGTAACTGTAGATATCAGGAACACATCCACATTAAATGCTGTCCAAGAATCTGCGTGCTCTGGACTTTAGCCTTTGGGCTTTCCAAAAAAAAAAAGAAAAAAAAAAGAAAGATAGTGAGAATTTCAAACACCTTACATTCACAACAGATACATTCAACTCAATGCAATAAGCTGTGTTGTTGACAAATGCCACACTCAGGGACACATGATGGAACAGTTATGGATTAAGCCAGTGTAGCACCAATAGTGGCCCTGTCTGCAACATCCTCCCACCACTGTCACACCGCAAGCTTTGGAAGAAGCACTGGGAGACCAATGCCAAATTGTCCCTAGTCCCAATATCTGACAGGTCTTTATCATTTTGCACTTTTGCCAAATGCCTCCCTCTACCGAACAACCAAAGAATGTCAACAACTCTCTCACTCCGTTTCTCACTCTCTCTTTTACACACACACGTTGATTAGCAGGTTAGATTAAAAGCTTGTGAAAGAATGGCAAAGGGTGTATATATGGTTTTAGACTGTCTTTGAGTCGTGATCTGCCATCTCTGAAATATTGAATACTCTCCATCACAATAAAAATGTAAAAAGTTACATTAGTTAATATGTCAGCTTGAGAATTAGGCCTAGTCACTCCAGAAGCAATTTTTTTTTTTAATCCCCAATGGCTTTTTCCTCCCTAGCATCTCTTTCAGGTTGCACAAGCACACGTGCGCACACACATGTGTGCATACGCACACTCATAAACACACACACACACACTTGCACACAAAAGCATCTATACGCGCACATACACATAGTCCCACTTTTGATACTATGGACTCTACTGAACTCTGTGATGACATCTAAAAAAATAAAGACCAAAAACAAATAAAAAAAAAAAAAAATCTCTCGCATTTTTTTTTTTTTTTAAAAAGATCCATAGCACTCGTCTTTAAATTAGCATTCACACATGCATACTCTGGGTGTTGAATGTTGGCTGAATTGTATGGTGGGGACAGAACAGCCTTGTCTTCATAATTTTTCGTGTTGCTTGGTGGTTGGGAGGAGGAGCATGTTTGTAAAAGTGTCAGTAGGAACTCTGGGATACTTACTCCTCCAACCCTCCGCCTCTATATCCCCTCACCCAAATCAACCTCTTGCCCCCGCCCACACCCAAAATCCCTGTTAGATGCCCCTCCCTTGTTGGATAGTGTAAGATCAAGGCCACTGTTCCACTGCATCTTGGCCATGACCACATCCACATTTAAGACTGTCCAAAGGGGTAGGGTCCATGACTATCCTGAAAGGAAAAAAGGGAAGAAAGAAAGACAGGTTCAGTCACATTGAGACACTGGGTATTGTTATTTGACAAATATAGATGGTAAGGACACACACATACAAATTCACACCCCCACTCTCTTTCTCTCTGTACAATTTGTGAAGTACCCAGAAGCTCTGGATGTTTCATTATAACTTTATGCATGGACAGAGAAGTTGCAAAAAAAATTATGCACGGACAGAGAAGTTGCAAAAAGTTGCATAAACAATTTTCCTAACAAAGGAAAAGGCAATACATCATCATAACAGGTGATGGCTTGATGTAAAGGTATTATGGCCGTACAGCAAATTACTTTTTTCCCCCCAGAAAAAAAAGGTTCTATATAAATACTGTCATGGGTGTATTAGTCTCCAAATGAATGCTGACTCCCCACCCAATGGATGTAATCACCTTACTAAGACCAGAACAGTTCAGCACTTTGACACGCGTGATTAGGTATGGTACACCACCGTATGACTCATGACCATTTAAATTGATCATTATCGTCAGGTTTACAATCTGCTTTTACTTAAGACCACCAATAAAAGGAAGTAGGAGAGAGTGTATGTCTTATTGCCAACTCTGACTTTTTAAGACTATACATTAAGTCTAAATTTGGTAAAACAACACTACTAAACAGAATAAAGAAAAAAGAAAAAGTGTTTTAGTAAGCCACACTGTTTTTTCTCCATCTCTCTATCCCATTAATCCCAATCTACAAACTGAGCTATTCTTTCCCATGCATCCTATTCAATGTTAGAGATGTGACAGAATATCTACTGCCTATGCAAATAACCAACTGTGTTTGGCGTGTGATATTGAGGAAGACTACTTACAAATGGCAATATCCTACCCTTGTTTGATGGTCCTAAGGTAGTTGAGAAAATGACTGAGTTCCTAGCATTCTGATAGGACTTCGGTTTAGTAACTTCTTTGAGGTCACCTCCATACCTGACATAATTTAGACTCTCCACTGCTGGGAAACCTTTCAGTACCTTTTAAAGTAACTCCTTATGACATACAGCCAACTCTATGACTGTGTAAATTGTCCTGCACTAGAGTGTGAGTGTAGGGAGGTGGCATTCCAGGCAGGTAGAGGTTTTAAAGGCATAAAGCAAAGCTTTCTAGTAATTCTTGAAGACAAAGCTTTTCCAAAAGCTCCTCTTGACTTCAAATCTAACTACCTGGAAGTTACAATGAGCTCCATCCCACACACTGTCTTTCCACCGCACTTTTATCATACTGCCACACCATTTCCTGCCAGCTTTACTGTTACCAAGTTGTGTTCGAAGTAAGCTTTCTTTAATTGTGTAGTAGCTTAAATGTTAAAGGATTAGTTCATGTTTTAACACTTTGAGCCCCTTTCATGGCTTGTCTAAAATGCAATAGAGTTGTTAACACCAAAATTTTAACGACTGGTCGTGACTCAACTATTTGGGAAATTTAGAATCACCTCTATGAATTGGTCCTTAAAACAACCCTAAACGTTAGTTTTAAAATACGTGCAACTCGCTGTGTGGGTATTGGTGTTCGCTGATGTTCTTAAGTATCATAGTGAAATAGCTTCTGTCAGCTTCTGTCATGTTTTATTTTTGTCAGAGTAATATAAAGGAGCAAAGAGTCTTCTAACAGAAACAAATGGGATGTACAAAATGCCAAATAAAACACAACAGAAGCTTGACTTTGCTACGATACTTGACATGACACAAGCAGAGGTTCTGGGGCCTCAGTTCTAAACAATGCATACGCACAAATACGCCATGTTCTATGCAACTTTCGGTATTTATAAAAAGTCAACTTGATGGTGAAATGAGCACACCTCCACGCAAGCTCCCAAGTTATGTGATGTTGAGATGGTGCTTGGTGCTCACAAATGCTTTCGCCCAGTGGCCTAGTTCAACCCATGACTCAATTACTTGAGACATAGCAGCGTTGGGCGCAGAGTGAATGTTGGAGCTGTGCACAATGGTTGGTCTCTTGGTGCAGATTATTAATGCATAAGTCATGAAAGTAATTTCAACCATTCTACCATTTCTAAACGTTCAACCTTTTATCCATTCAGTAATGTTGCAGATGACAGTTGGTGTCCGATGAAATGGTGAACAGTAAACTTCCTGTTCACAGTCTGTGATGTGCTTTATGCTTCTTTTCATTGGCTTTTGATATGCCTTCAATTGATGTTATTCATTTTGTACGTTTCGCTGAATATTTATAAGCAATTGTAGGTGTGGTTTGAGGTATGCAAAGGTGCCGCAAATTCAGAGTAGGTTGTGATT
>JAGFZM010000081.1:338149-385717 GCA_017657215.1 Limnothrissa miodon | reverse complement strand
CTGAACTGTGATTAAACCAGCATTTTCTTCCATGTGTGGTTTTGTTTGTTAGGTTTTGTTTAGTTTTTTTTTTGGTATTTGCGCTGTGCTGACGACATGATGTCCTTCTCCCCATCCCTAGGTGGACCCAATGGAGCTGGAGGCAGACTCGCAGTCTCAGGGCAGTGCCACGTGGCTGGTGGACCCCAAGGACTCCAAGCGCACCATCAGCACTAAGTACGAGACCACCATATTCTGAGTGGGGCACTTCTTTTTCTTCTCATCCCCACCCCTCCCCCCTTCTCCTGTCTCAACCCTTGACGCCACCCCACACCCCCCACCGCAACCTCCAGCCTCCACCTTGACCCTTTAGCTCTGTGCCTTTTCACTGTGACGCTGCCCCTCCTCCCTCCCAAAATAGACCTGTTTTTTTCCTACTCTTCCTCCTCCTCCTCTTCCACCACCTCCTTGTCCTTCTCTCCATCACTCGCCCACCCCCACCCATGTGCCAACCTGAGCCTCCTAAGACTGCTGGACCCCTGCAGAATGACATCACATCTGCTCGCCCGCCCACCTGCTCTCTCTCTCTCTCTCTCTCTCTCTCTCTCTCTCTCTCTCTCTCTCTCTCTCTCTCTTCCTCTCTCTTCCTCTCTCTCTCTCTTCTATTGTCTGCCCCCCCTTGCTCCTATTTGCGCTTGGTTCAGCTCGATTCTACTGAGTTCCGCTTGGCTCTGCCAATGCCTCTGCCTCGGCCTGACCCTGTTTTGCCACTTTCTAGGCTGCTTGTCTTTACAACCCAGCGCAGCCACCATCGCCCAACTAATGGTACTCCGCCTATGTCCATGCCCCCTCCCCCCTTTCCCCCCTCTGCCAACCTTGAACACTGACTGCCATAGAAATTCCCCTCCCCGTCCCTCCCCGTCCTTTGAAGCCCCCCCCCCCCCCCCTCTCCCCCACCGCCCCTCTCTGGGATTGGCCACCATCTGCTCCCATCAGCATGAACTTCTGAACCGCTTCTCTGTCTTCAGAGGCAGAATCTGATGCATCAAACTCCATTGGGAGACCCACCATCTGACAGATGTTTCTTGTTTTCTTTTTTTCTTCCTCCCCCCTTTTTTCATAGCCTACTTTCAACAATTCCTGAAAGTTGATCGATCGAATGCCAAAGTACCTAAAGCTACGCTAAGAGCTGGTGTGGCGGCTAGACGGGCACGGTTGCACTGAATCAAACAGCAAACCTCCCCGATGCCTTTATCTAATCTCTCCCAATTAACCAATCATCCTGCCTACCTGTCCTGCGCCATCTAACAGTCAGCCACCATCATTCTGTCCCCTTACCAAACATTGTCGCAGTACTGCCTTTCTATACTACCTAGAGAGCAACCTCTCCTCTTCTTTTTCCTGTGGTGTTGGAGATGAATACTTGTCTCATTTTTTTTAAGTGATGCGATCTTGTTTTTCCCCTCTTCTGGTGCTTTTCCTGTCTACGCCAGGCATCGGCCACTGTGAGGCGCTCTACTCTTCCACCACCAATTTTCTCCTTCAGTTATGTGAACTCTTGAGATCTGATTAAGTCCAGATGAACTTGAAACAAACAACAAAAATAAGACCTAAAGGATACAAAGACAACAAAAATGCATTAGGATCATGGAAGGGATCGAAACAGCCAAGGAAAAATAGACGAAACAACAATTAAAATATAGTTTTTTTTTTTATTATTGTTTTTATTAGTTTTTTTGGAGAACGTATGTTTTCTGGAGTGACTCTTGGTCACCTCTGTGGAATCTAAAGATGGGATGGGAGTCTCTGAAGCGCCTGTTGTTTCACACTGCGCACAGCACATGAACACTATCTGTACCTCAGCCATGAGAACCCAGCCTAAAGCCCTCTGTGCTTGTGTGTGAGTGTGCGCGTGAGACTGTGTATTTGAAGGGACTCTCTGAGGGACTCCCAAGTACATCCCGCACAGACTGGATGAAGAATGGTGGGGGGTTTGGACTAGAGGAGGAGTCCACCGCTCATCTCCTTTGAGACTTTGTGCAACTCTTTGTTTCTCTGCCAAACGGAGAAGTTAGCTTAAGCACTGTGATCAGTCGAGCCTTTGAGTAGGAGCTCAAGTATCAAAACTGGGCCTTAGAGAAAATTGCGTCTACAGACAGAAACCACCTCTGGGTTCTCCTCTGTGCTGAGTAGACCTAGCAAACGTCTGGTGGGTCAACATTTGATCTGGACCAGAACCTTTCCAGTCGTCTGATGACTCTGCAAAGTGTGTCCAACTGCTCGGAGGGCACTTGAGTGTGGAATTTGTGAAAATTGGTACCGTCTTTGGTCACTGTTTCCCAAGCGGAATTGTTGAAAAACAGAAATCTAAATTGCACTTTGAAGTTATAAATACATAGAAATTTTTGGCGAAGTAAAATTGAGATGGCACCTTCCTAGCCAGTGGATTACTGTTTTTTTCAGTCGCAACCGACAATGTGACACTGTTCTGTGATCCAAGCCGTTGTCCATGCACTAACTAGAGCTAGTGAATAAAATCATTCTGGAACTAGGCTTTGCTAGCAAACTAGCATTTCAACAGTCCTCAGTGTGGTCAGCTGACGGCCCACTTGATGTCCTACTTCTCTAGTTATTACCAGAACTACCTAACATATTGGGATGGTCATGCATCACTGATCAGTAAGGACGACTAGGGCTCGGTCTGGTTCTGATCTGGGTGGTAAAAGCTAACATTTATACTTAGAGCCTTATCTCTTTCTCTTTCCAATGAGCTGGGCAATCAGATATTTCAGCCTTAATGAATTTCAGTGCACATGTAGCAATCACACATGCCTGGGTGCTTCAAAAGTTTTATTTGTCTATACAGCCAAATTGAACTTGTGCAGTTTGTCGACAAAAAAAAAATGGTAGGCTAATCATCTCAAATTCATTTAGAAAACTGGAACTACCTGTTTGCATCAATGACTGTTAAGGAAGTCCGATCCCAAGAATCTCTTCCTCTTCCTGTTTCTTTTCACTTTCACTAACCTTCCCACCACTTTCTTTTTCTATGCCTGGTAACTTCTTCCTTCATAGCTACACAAACCTTTGTTTTGCTTTAGTTCATGTTATATGAGTTTAAATGTGTATTATTTTCAACCCCGATTGTGTGTGTTTGTGTGTGTGTGTGTGTGTGTCCTTCCCTAGCTGAAGCTGCATTGGTGTGGGAGAGGTGAACCATCTGCATGTTGGTGGGTGTTGTCAGGGTGGGGTTGGTTTTGGTGTCAGAAGGGTAACCAAAATAACCCTGGCTCCACCAACACCTGGAGTTGAAACCCTCACCAGCTGTCTCTAGAGCAGTTAACGGCATTAGTATTCAAACACTGACATGAGAGGAGTCACCCCATCCATCTCTCCCTTCAGCCTGAGCTACCATGTTATTCACCCAGAATTCTCAGGGTCTGATGCATCTGCAAGCCTGAATCGAACACTAACTTCACTGACCCTAACCCCCGGGGAAGCAGCGGCATTACGGCACTCACCGGGAGCTTGGCTTGGCGCCTCCATCACACAGACATTCTCATCTCCAGCATTCCTTAAAAATGGGCACCCCACCCCAACTGTTTGGGTGAAAACAGGGTGGTTAAAAACAAAAGCCTCCGAACCACTAGGTGGAGGTATGACAGAACATTTCATGTCATATTAGATTTTCTGGGCATTCCTCGTGAGCCAGTGTAAACTGATGATAAAACAATAAACTTTTTAAATATAGAGTACATCAGAAATGCAGAATAGCTACTCATGATTGGATGACCTCTCTATGAAATGGTAATGGTGAAGACAAACACCTGGTATTTGTCCATTAGCTGTCATTGACAGGTACGATACTTGATGTCTGTGTATTCACATAGGATTGTTTGCCACCCTGTATACCTGTGCAATACTAGACTGGAAGTCGCATTTAGCAGTAGCACTAACAAAATGCATCCACACAAGCCCTCAGTCAATCTGTTCACATGAGAAGACAAAAATGCTTAGAACTCTTTAGATTTATTTTCTGTTTTTACACTAGAACATATTCATGATTTCTTTTAGACATGTGTAATTGAGATGAGTTAAACTGTGATCATAAATCAAGCAAGCTTTGTCTTTGTTCTCTGCGACCAGTTGACATCACTGATCCTTACGGTCTGGATGGATGTGGCTTTTATATAAATATATATAATAATGTCTTTGTCATGTTTTAGTCAGTTCCTCGCCCGTAAGCCAGGTGTCCATCTTTAAAATAGGGTGATTTTAAAAAAAGAACAAAAGAAAACAAAACAAAAACATTGAAAGTGAAGAACAGAGCCAAGAGAACAGTGTTGGGGAGGTAAAAAAAAAAAAAAAAACTTCACTAAAGCCAAACAAGTCCATGCAAATGTGTTTCCTGAAATGCAGTTTGAACAGTTCTGAATGAGACTCTTCTATTGATTGCCTCTTTTTGTGGTACGTTTGGATGTCTGAGGTACAGTGCATTCAGCACGTGCTCTGAAGTACGGCTTTGTGCACGCGCCCCATGTGGTCCTGATCTTGGGGGTTTGCACCTTTTGCTTATCGCCATAGCAACTACAATGGGACTGAAAAGATTCTATTGATGACTATGATGTATGATGCGAACTATGTTAATGGGATTGTAAAATAGCCTCAAGCGATCTGTATTTTGATACTTGAATGATTCTGATTTTATAGATATCTATCTATATATATATATATATATATATATATATATATATATATATACTGTATAAATATATATGTATGTATGTACTGTATGTACAGTCTGTATTTTTTTTTCATTTGTCATGAGCCGAGGGAGGACAAAATCTTTTTAATGCGCAACATATCATGATAGCTAATTATTAACATCCAACTGAGAGTACCTTATACACTCTGGTGGACCTCACTACAGGAACTGAGAAAAGAAAAAGAAAAAATGTAAATAATCTTGGGCTTCCAGTCTTTTTTATGATTATTATTTTTCATAATTGTACGACTAATAAATGAAGAAATGCCATCTATAATGCCTTGCTTTCATTTTGTCACATTGCAACTTTGTTGTCAATTACTAAACAAAGGTTTAGTAAGTGTTGTACTATATTCATAAACTTGGCTTGGTGTAATATGTCCAGGTTATTATGAGTATCCCAGTAACATTTTTATGTGTGTTTCTGTGTGGACTTATGAAGCCATTGCCCTTTGTATTGCAAAAGAAGTTTAATCTTTTTTTGCCGGGTTTACAGTAAATTAATTACTGATCTACACCTTACATCAGCACAACAATCAGATGCTCTTTGGACAAGTCCCTTCGTTGGAGGAGAGCTTATGCTTCTGTGACACAGATAAATGTTCACACACCTGATGCCAACAACATTGCTGTTTGTTATGCTTCATGTATATTAGGCCTAGATGGGGTGTGAGTTTAGGAAAAGTGATATGAGTTCAGAGATATAAACCAAGATGGCCACAGCAGCATTTTTGACAAGTGAAGATCTATTACATGAACATAAATGGAATGAATAACGGATAGTTCTTGTGATATAAATGTCAAACAAGTTATGCATGGAGCTATTCATCTTTTCCAGTGCAAGGTTGTCCTGTACTGGAGTGTGGGTGATGGATGGGGTGTCTTGTAGACTGCGGGGTGGCTCTCCTAAGCTCCTAAGCTCCAACTCCTCCCAGAGCCCGGTGTGTGAGCAGTATGGCCGCGGTTGATGTGTGTGGTGGCATCCCCGTCATAGCTACAATTACTCATAGGAAAAAACCCTGAATGCATCAATTTATTCAAGTCTCTCATGGGCAAGTGTGTCTCCTCATTGAGAATCTGTTCATCTGTGTCGCATCAGAGTTAAAAAGTAAAACGTTTTTTCTGCAAGGGGTCCAGCTGTACTCTAAAGAACCTCAAAGGTTTATGGGACCACAGTCACCTCTGGGACTTGCCAGTGGTGGTTTTTATTCTGTGCTTTCTCAACCCTGACAGCCAAGCTGGGCCACAATGAACAATTAAAAGAAAATGTCAGTCTTGCACCAATTTTATCTTTTTATGGGTTTTGTGTTTTACAGTCTTTTACAGTAAACTAATAATTATTTAAGCTGTATAAGGTCATCCAAGCTGTTTTTTCATCACTGAATTAAATGCATGGCATCCATATGTTTGGTGCTGTATTAATACATCTGTCCAATGGCAAAAGAAATGCATTGTCATGCATTGTAGAATTAGCTGTAATATCCAGTGATGGCCACTAGAATGCAGTGTTCAACAGCAAGGGTGTCAGCTGAGAGGGGTTGAAATATGGAGACATTAAGCTTAGACATAAATGGAGTCATGTGAGCTTTTCAAAATCAAATTGACCTTCATTAAACTGATATGGCATTTCTAAAGTAGCCGCCTGTTCTATTTGAACACCCAGTTTGCAGAGACGAACTATGGTTAAAGTCATGCCATTGAGTGCTCAGTAGAGTTTAATTGAGTAGGCTCACACATCCTTCACTCATTCATTATAAACTAATTGGCAGCAGAGACTAGCTCTCCAAATAAATGAATGCTGTCCATAAGGCCTCACAGCAAGCTTTTGGGTTGTGTGTTTGTGTGTGTGTGTGGGAAGGGGGGGTGGCTATGGCTGTAGTGGGGCACACACTCAATCCTGGCTCCTCAGTCCCAGCTCCTGTTTCCCCCACTCCGATTGTTAGATTAATCAGCCAAAGGGACATGCGAGACCCTTTGTCATGAAACATTAGGCTGCCATGGGAGACCACTTCCCAGACTGCAGGGAAGTCAGCTGTTGCAGGCAGCAGAGAGAGAGAGAAAAAGCCCCATTAGCTTACACTCAAGGCAAAAGGGAGGCTGCCCTTTTTTAGAAAATCATTTTATTTTGTGTTACTGCCTAGCTGGGATTGAAGTTTATTTGACCTAAACGTTTAAATAGTTTTAAGAATTTGTGTGGTGACACTTACTCAACATGCAGTCACTGAGAAATAACATCTTGTAAAAAGATGTACATCTTGTAAAATCTTGGAAAAAAAAAACATAAAATGCTGTCCTTTGTTTATGTTAAGTCAAACACCACTTTCACCTAACGTCTGCTTATTCCCAGCTACAACATTGTGTGCTGTTTGTGTAGAGGTTGTTGTTAAGATGCTTAGACACAGCCTGTTGTTTACTACAAATGGTAGACAGTAGCAAAGAAGGCCGTTGGTCATTGCATGGTACGTGTCCAGTGGCCGAGGACGTTTTCAGCTCATTAAGTGCTTAAGGCACAGAGACTTTCGCTCTTTGCTGAAGGTGCTTTCTGCCGTTTCACTGGCATGTGACCCAATCCACAGCTGCTCAGGTCAAACAGAGTCAAGCAGGCAGGGAGGCAGGCAGATAGACCTGCCCGCTCTACTGACCACTGTGATGCGCACACACACACACACACACACACAAAGAGAGACACAGACGTGGCGGACAGACATGTCCAGCTCGTCTTATGGCCAAGGTGTCACGTGTCTCACTTCTTAAGAGCCTTAATTAGGCTCTCTCAGCAGACGAACTCTGACCCGGCCTGCCGGGAAGGAACGGCAGGGAGCTAAAGTGACGGTGATTAACCATTTAATGGGTTTGTTGTCAAGGGACATGGAGCACAAATACTAAAGCAATTCACCAAAGGTAGTGAAGAGATAACATATCTCAGACGGCTGGTGTACCCCAATCACAACAGAGGGTCACCAAACCACAGAGGTATTCTCAGTAGGTGATGAAGAAGCACATGACCAAATGTGAGAGCCTGGAGACTATAGTCTAAGCTGAGATTTTTGGCTTGCATCTCTGACTTTAGATATACAGTAACTTTCATATACACTCTATGTTATAGGATGGAACAACATTTCACCATGGATAAGATACAAAGAAAGGCATTTGGGATAGGCTACATTTAGTGCACACTTAAGTTTAGGGCACATACATTTAAAAAAGTTATAATGTGGTACCTTCTAACTGATAGCAGGAAGGCAATACGAGCATGGGACAGGTGTTGTGTCCTTAACATTGCTTGTGTTAACAATGGGTAGATGTCAGAGATGGAAGGAAGAGAGGTCCCAGTGATCTTTTTAGCCGTACTCCCAATCTTCTCTATCCTACTCTACTCTACATCTATCTAAAAATCTGTCTAAAAAAGTGAGCAGGCCTGGGAGGTTTACCATGTCCTCTAACTTAACTTACCCAGGGTGATCACTTTAAGGCCCACTTGCATTAGCCCCCTAGACTATTATAGCTCTATTGTACTTCAACTTCAAAGTTGAGCTAGTCAACAACATTACCCATCCATATGAACTGAAAGGTGTATGTCGGTTGGACGTATGTTTTCAGACATGATGACTTGACTGTAGATATAAAGCATGGGTATTCATAAAGGTCACACATAGCTCCCAACACAGCAATTACAGAGAAGGACAAACATGACCATATGGAAACGCTGAAGAGTCCATCCATACGACGTCCATTTATTGAAATTTCTGAAATGTGTTTTTTTTTTTCCAGACAACAATTTCTCATAGTGTTTATTTTAAAAATAGGTTATGGGTAATCAAACATATTTTACTTATACAACATTAACATAGGTTCCACACCCATGTAGACCTTTTAAAAGGTGCTTACACCAATGACTACAGTAACCCAGACAGTTTCAGTATATCAGATATATTAGAAGATCATACTGGTAATCTCCTTCAGGATAGAGTATAAAGCTTGAGTGTATATTTACTTATAAATACATCATTAAACCTAGAAATTTACATAAACGACAAACAAAAAAAAAAAAACAGTAAAGAGAAAAACTTTTCTGGCATATTTACTACCCTTTTATGTATATATTTTGAAGGGTTTTACATTAAGGCATCTACTGAAATAATGTATTAAAATGCAGCTAAGCACCGTATACTGTATATATCACAGTTTGCATTATATATGTGTATATATATATATATATATATATGCATTATTTGATTTATATATACATTATAAGTTTACTCTTGTCACTTCTGCCATATTTAATTATCAAAACAGAAACAATTTGAGTATGATGAATTATATGTACAAACAACATGTAATGTAATAATGTATAATAATTCTTTTGAATATATCTCAAGAAATATCCAATAAGTTGTTTGTCCTTATTATTCAACAGCCTCCTGTGCAAATCCAGCTGTTGTAGGTAATCGAATTGCAGCAGAACTCGACCCGATTCATCTGTTCAGTGTCTTTCCACCCACAGGCTTGGGTTTCTCAGGACCTGTGGGAATGCAGTCAGCTGTGTGTGTGTGTGTGTGTGTGTGTGTGTGTGTGTGTGTGTGTGTGTGCAGACCATAGGGGGGTGGGGGCACGAGTGCGGGAACCTCGTTTGCTAAGGGGCAGAGCCGCTCTTCACCACAGCTGCTGTGGGGCAGTCGTGTGGGCGGAGCCGGCACTGGGCATGGGCGTGGTGGAGGTTGGAGCGAGAGGGCCGAGCAAAGCAGGAGGTCAGAGAACGAGAGGTGCAGTCGCAGGCGCCGTCCCTCTGGAAAAAACAAACATGGGAGAAGAAAGGCCTTCAAGCTACAACACATGCACATTTAAACTCTGCCCAGGGTTAGCTCACAGAGCTCACCCATTTTATTTAACGCTCTATATTTGTGTCCCTAACCGAGGATATTCAGCTTCTGTGCACAATACAAAGGTTTCTGTATTAGGTAATTTCATGCGCAAGGGGGTTTTATGGCTCTCTCGAGGGCAGGCATTGTGCTGGTCACAAGCCATGGCCTTAAAGTGGGTTAAGCAGTTTTTGGAAAGCCTTCTTTATGTTGTTCTCCCCCAGGAGCAGAAAAGGACAAACTGGCTTCAAACTGTACAAACTGAACATCACAGAGGCTAATTCTGCTGGTACTTGGGTAAGGTCTGTCATGGAACATGGAGGACACCTGATCACAACTCTGCCAGGTGTTCAAAGAATCTTCTAGAAATCAGTGTGCAACTAATCTTTAATGTCTTTCCCATGAAGTTGCACACTGATTTCTAGAAGATTCTTTGAACACCTGGCATAGTCAATTAGATGTCCATTAAGTGTGTGCATTTAAACTGAACTGTTTATAGTCTCTATAAATGCTGGCTCTGTATTGGCTAAGATGTAAAGAATTATAATGGCTGTTACCAAACCATGACAAATTGTAGTGTAAGAAGCCCAGGGTACAGGGCCTTAACATAACATTACTGGCCTCAACCATCATCAACCATAATTGCAACCTCTGCCTTCAATAGAGATTCTGTATAGATGGGGTAACCTACTCACCTCCAGTGTGGCAGTGGCAGTGTTCTTGTCTTTGCCGAGGGGAGTTTTGCTGGCCTGATTCTGACCCTGAGTCTGTGTCTGGTTGGTCTCCTCCTTCTGGCCCTGCTTCATGAACCTCCTGTTCACAATCTTCGTCACGCTATCACTCCTGACCAGCGGAACCCTTGAGGCTGGTCTCTCGGCCTTCTTCTGCGCCGCCGAGCCAATGCTGTCCCTCCTCACTGTGGGAACTCCAGGCTTTTCGCTTGCTCCAGCCGCCAGCTTGTCCCCCCGGCCGCACACGTTCCGCAGAAACTCCTGGACCAGCCCGTAGCGGTGGACTACGGCTTTGCGACCGGCTGGCTTGTCGGTGCTTCCGGCTGTGGCAGAACCGGTTCTGCTGGTGGTGGAACGGGCCCAGGCAGAACCCACAGAACCCCTCTGGGACAGACTCCACAAGCCACGCTCCTTGGAGGCCTCCACCCTAGACGAGTTTGTGAAGGAGGAGGACGAGGAGAGCGAGGATGAGGGGAAAGATGAAGGAGGCGAGGAAGAGGAGGACGATGAGGAGAATGGCGAGGAAGCTGAATGGCGCCGGTAAAGCTTGGGGGAGGTGGAGCACGGTGGAGGCTTCTCTGACCGCCCCCCGATCCGCTCAAGGGATGAGGACATCTGCTGGGCACGGGGGGACACCAGCGAGGCTGTGGTGCCACGGGGGGACCAGTACTTCCCAGTCGAGAGGCCCCGGACCCCATCTGTCTGCATGCCAGTACTGACGGTGTGGGTCTGTAATGCCGTGCGACTCTGGTTCTGGTTCTGGGGGGCAGCCTGGGTCTGGCTCCAGGCATCCTTCATCAGGCCTCTGCCCCTCTCCAGAGAGCTCCCCCGGCTCGACCCACGCACGCTGGCTGCCGTCATCTCCTTCATGTCGTCGCTCAGGTTGGCCGACGCCTGCAGGGGCCCGAACGGCAGGAGCGAGGCGGATGGCAGCCCGGGAGGGGGATGGAAGGCGCAGGGCAGCCTGCTAGCGCCCCCTGTGGGACTACTGCCACCACCACCACTGCGCTCCAGCATGTCATGGAACTCCTGCGGCAGTGCACCCTGGTAGTTCAAAGACCCGACGCCCTCCTCTCCTCCTCTGTTCCTCACTGGCCTGGGCAGGGAAGCTCCACTCTGCTTCTCTTTCGTCTCTCCCTCCACGTATGCGTCCTCTTTGTCCCAGGTCAGCTTGGATAGATGGACGCGGCGGGCAGATGGCGGACTGTAGTAGATTCGTAGGGAGGTCTTCTCTGGGGCTGTGTGGCTCCTCTGGTCCAAATCCTGCTGGAGGTCCAGGCCAGGGAACCTGGGGGGCATGATGGGGAAGTCCCAGGTCTTATAAGTGTCAGGCTGGTCCAGCAACGCTGCCTCTTGGCTCAGGTAGAGCCAGTTTTTGTCTGAGGCGTCAGGCTGTTTTCGTTTCTGCTTGTTCCTGTGGAAAATAAGACAATATGAGAGTACTGTAGTAATTAAATACATTTGAAATGGCATTATCGTTGTGATACAGCAGGAAGTGTAAGGACAGCATACAATAGAATGTAAACCTCTAAATGGACAGGCTATTACAAAACGTGTATTTCAAGCATTGTTAAAAGTTAAACATCCATTTCTATGAAGAATCTTACCTCTCTGTCCCATAGGATCGCCAATTTTCTGTTGTCTTGTCCCCAGAGGACTGTAAGAGAGCACAAACAGCATAATATGCACTGGGTTGAGAAATGCCTTGGCAGCTCACACAGAGATCAGTGCATGCGAATGGCTCAAAGTGACACGATAGGATTTGTAGTCTTCAAAAGAAGCCAACTCAAATTACCATTTGGTTTCTTAACTTTGTTGAGGAAGACGAAAGGAGATGAATCTCCTTTTGTCGACGTGTGAGGTAACCCACTCATTTTGAGCATTTATGGCCACACAGTAATCAAATGAAAAAATCTGTCTCAGGAAACTGTGTCAGGGACGAAGGGAGGACGAGAGATTATGATCCTTAGGGTAAATAAAAAAAGAGCAACAAACATGGCCAAGAACTATTTCATCTACAAAAAATAACAAGGATTTCACAAATCAGAGACTACTCGTATAACAGCAGTAAATTATATGTTAGGATAGGATCATGACTGTGCTTCTATAAAAACAATCTGTTTCAAAACCCAAGTCAGTTTTCGTTTGACCCATAAAACTCACACAGAGTCTGAGGCAAATGTATGTACCACGGGTTACTGACCTAAGTGAGAAGCTAAAAGAATCTGGCTTTCCTCATCTTTTTTCAACAAGCTTGATCTCAGTCGTTCCGTCTCACTCGGCTCCGGTCAGTGTGGAAAGTCTAAGTCCCATGCCTTGGCCGCAATGACCAGATTGCAGCTTACAGTATATAGGCCCACTGCCCGCTCCGCTGCAGCCCAAACAGCGGATTAGCCTAAATTTGGTGGGCACGCAAAATGTCCGTCCTTTGATGGCTCCTCGTGTACCTCCTCTAGGGCAGCTAGGTTCACACTGGGATTTTAGTAAGTTTCTTACTGCAAGACTTACTGACTTACTTGGATGTAGAATTTTCTTTTGACTTTGAGGGAAGGGGGGCAGTTAAAGTGAAAACCCATGTGTAGTTGAATTCTGTTTTAAACTGAGCTGATAATTTCAAGTCTATCAGGCCTTACAAAATGCTGAGCGTTTAAGTAGCTTCAACTGCACTCACACTGTAATTTTGACAAAATTTTACTGCAAAGCAGGTATCAGTTACATGGTCAGAGGCAGTGCACAAAAAATGGGACAGCAGGAGGATAAGACAAGATGGTAGATGGTACAGGGGTGGTGGAGCAGTGGCACACGTTACTGCTGTCTGGTTGGCTGTCTGCTTGAACTTGCACATTAGCATCCCCTAAATATTTCTCTCTCCTCTGGTCACCCATAGTGAAAGAAATAAAGAGAGATGTTGTACCTCGGCCATCCTGGCCTGGCTGGTGGAGTGGAGGCCCTGCTGCTCCATCTGCAGCTGGTGGAGATACTCCAGCAGCTCCTGCTTCTCGCAGCTCCAGTTGCGCTCGCGCACCTTCATCTGCCGCGTCAGCTCCATCACCGTCGCATACGAGTCGGCCAACAGGTGCTGCAGTTTCTCCACGTGGTCCCGCTGCAGTGCCACCTTCAGGTCCGGCAGGTTCTTCACTGAGGACTTACTGGCTGTGCCCTCCAGCTGTGAACAGCAATGCAAGGTATAACCATGTGACTACCTGACAAGTTCCTCATTGAGGTCTTTCTATCTGTGTCCTCCAGCTTAAGAAAAAGCAAACATAAGGCATGATCATGTGATCAACATCAATTGAGTTCCTGTGGTTTAGGGCAATCTCCGTTCTTGCTCCTACTGTATCAACAGAGAAACTATTAAAGGCATACTAAGCCATGCTTTTTTTAGAGAAGCCCATATAGAGCAGTTTTAATAGTTATATGTCAGTGCTCACTGAACAATTAGGCTAGTATTTAGAAACTACAATGTGAATATATCTGGCAGCAAGCAGCTGCAATGATTAACACTTGTGGACCTTTGCTAGACCGTGTGGAAATGTCTGATTCATGAAGAAGACATGCGGCGTGTCGCCCAGTGTGCCATTTGCACAGCCCTCACCCTGCTGATGAGACTCCGAAGCTCACTCCGCTCCACCACCCAGGCGGCTTTGGCACGGGCAAACTGCTGCGCCGTCTCCAGCCCTGCCCGCCTCTCCTCCTGCAGCTCAGAGGACAGGTCCTGCATGGCTGCCTTCAGGTCAGCCAGAACCATGTCCTCAGCACTGTCCACCTAAAGAGAGACACCATGCACGGATACAGAGTACAGAGGATTACCATATTTGGAGAACTACTGCAATCATTGGATCACTATGTTTGATGCTCTGTGATTTGATGTTAACTTGTGATTTTGGAAGTCAGTTTCAACAATAATCTGTATAATAATTAATTAATTAATTAATTAATTAATTAACAGAATTATGCTTTAACATGTTTATCCTTCCTTGTTTAGATGTGGAATGTCACTGTCTAGTTTCACCTGTTTGGGGAAAAGCTTTGAAGCTGTGGGGCTCATCTTATTGGTCTCCTCAGAGTCCAAGACCTCCTCCCCCTCCATCAGAAGACGTAGTTTCTTCTGGCAGTCCACCTGAGATGACGCAGACTCTGGGTGACATTATTGTCTCTGAGTCCATTAACATTCCCTGCCATCTATCTATGCTGTCTCTATGTTAATGCTCCCGCCAGCTTTTTCACTGACCTTTCCCTGGTGCACTTCCTCGCGCATTTAATCAATCAGTCACAGAACATAACCAATGTCCACATAAATGTAATCATTCCAGAGACCATTTATTTGACTTTGTCTTGTTTGAAGTCTTTCAACGAGGAACAATTGTATTCCATTTTAACTTGACATATTATATTGCAGAGAACATAATGTGTCTTTATCTGACAGGGAAAGAGACCTTTTATTAGGTGTCGTCATGACAACTCTTGTATTCTCCACAACAGCCTTTGTCATAACTAAGTAAACTCCCACAGCATGTAACAGTAGGCCATTTTGATTGTAATTGTAATACTATGGCAGTAGTGTGACTGCAGAGAGTCTATTTTAGCACATCTACCATTACAGTTAGATGATATCAACAGTATCTGTGCTATCGTCTAAACATTCTTCATTTCTTACCTCAAAGAGGTCCTTGGCTTCCTCACCCTGTCGCCACAGTTGCAGGAACCAGCGCAGCTGCAAGGTGAGGAGCACCAGGGTGTCTTGATCACATGGGCACCCAGGGGACAGGTCTACCTTCAGCACCAGCGCCTCCTTCTGCTCCTTGGTTGGCTCGGAAGGAGGCGCCGGCTCACAGCATCCCCGGCCGTGAGTCTTCTTGGGGTCTGTAGGGTCCCTTAAACTCTTCATGCGCTCAAGGAGAGCCTGCAGCTGGAACTGTAGCAGTTCCAGCTCGCTGGAGAGCGGGTTTAGGATGGGTAGGTCCCTGGGACGAGGGTTAGGAAGAGGGAGGGCACTTGGTGAATGGTGGTCCCCTTCTGCCTTGGCCAGGTAAGGGGACAGAGGTGGGGTTTTCTGGTTGGAGCATGGCGACAGGCCATTTTTGGCAGGAGCAGCTTTCAGGAGGTCAATGGCCGAGCTGACCAGCAGAGCCTGATCTCGAAGGGCTAGAAGAGACTTCAGGTCTTTCAGGCCAAAGTCTGAGTAAGAACTCAGAGGGTCACCACCATTTTTCCTGGCCTTTTCCTGTTGTTCAAGGGAAGCTTTTTCGCCCCTACCAGGACCCTCGCTGGGGTTCTGACTGAAACGGGGAGCCTCCACGGAATCTTCTTGATCTTCTGTTTGTATTTGTTTGGTAGCTAACGTTCTAGATGCACCCTGTGAAGTGTCCTTCTGACTGACAGCGGTCTGCCTTTCCCCTAACTCAGCGAGATGCTCTCCTGCCCCCTCCATCGGCTCTTCTTCCTCCTCCACCCCTCCACCTCCTCTTCCTCCCTTTTGTCCTCCTACTCTCCTCTCCCTCATTTCGCTCATTTCCGCTCGCAGGCCACGGTTCTCCACCTCCAGCTCCACAATCCGCCGGCTCAGCAGCGTCGCCTCCTCCTCCACCAGCCGTAAGTGAACTTTGACCTCTGCCTCGCGCGCGAGGGGTGAGTTGGCCATGCCATCTAACACCTGGGTGTTGTCGACATCGCCATAGAGCAGACGGTACTTTGCAAGCTCATCACGCATGGTCTCGTTCTCGGCGGCCATCTTTGTTAGCTTCTTGCACATGAGTGCGGACTCCTCTTTGGCAAAGTGCAGCTGACACTTCAGATCAGCACTGTCGTCCTGCAAGACAGATGCATGAAGAGAATACTGTCACTTTCAATCTCAGATGCCTAAAACATTCTTAAGTTTGGCAGTAGGAGTGTATGGACTCTATAGGTGTCTGTACGCCACCTAGTATATGTCTCCCACTACCTCACATTCTTTCCTCTACAGATCAGGGCAAAGCAGTATGCTGGAGAAGTCATCAGATGCACTCTTTTTTATGTGCAAGCAGCATTTACCTGTGGGGAAAGCTTCTTTTCAGGCTTGGCAGATGTTGACCTTAAGCTTCTCCTCCTCAAAGAATTCTGTGGAAGCAAATCATAAGGGTTTTAAAAGGAGTCCAGTGTGTTGTGGACTGAATGAACTTGATTTATAGATATGTGTAATTTACTATTGCAATCAGACACAACGGTGTCTCTGTGCTGCAATAGTGCTGTAAGATAACACAAAATCTTTTGATTTTCTCTGAAGAATGCTTTTCTGTCTGTGCATTTTTAATAAAGTAAAGCAATGTTTGAAATTACATTTAGAATTCAAAATGTTCATCTTTTCAGGGGACATTGTCAAGGTGGCCGCCTTAACTCTAAACTTCTGTGGGGAGCCCTGGTTTAATGTGATAGCGAAACTACAGTATCTTCCCCCGATGTCTCATAAACATAAGAATGGGGTCAGCTTTGAAAGGAGCGTCTGAGAGGATATCACTCACCCCCATAATCTCCTGAGATTCTCAAGTGTCAGTCCCTACTCCCACAGACTCTCAGATTGAGCAACTTAACAATTCTGCCCATGCGAAACCAGGTCACCTGCTCAATGCTTTTATAGAGGAAACAAAAGGATGTCCAAAATCTATGTGTGCAATGCTGAACCATTTCATTTGGATGGATTCTTTCTTTAACGTTCCCCATTAAAACAACAGATGACCAGCACTGTCAAGCGTAGTAAGCTCATTCAAGCAAAGCATCTATGTGGTGCTAAATATGACAGGAATGTTTTATGCGTTTCAGTCCCTCTGTCTCTGACCTTGTCTGGGCCTTTGAGTGTGATATTCAAAAGGCCCAATAACCAAAGATGCCCACCCAGCCCCCATGGGTGACATAAAAATAACTTCAGCGATCCAGCCACACTTGGAACCTGCTACCTATTGTCATTTAGGCTTAAAGTAAATAGCCCTCTTAATTAATTTTTAGACTTTGCTCATTTAGAGGGCTTAGAGTATGACTACTTGAAGATTAGTTCTTGCGGAGCCAGACAGTACTTGCTGGGTGTGTTGCGTGAAAGCATGTTTTGTCTGGAGAGGAGTTGCTGAAATATTGGTAGTGGATGGATGGTGGTGAAATCTGTTGCTTGGCGGGACTAAACCCAAAGGCTTATGACCAGACCACCCTGCCCATGTCCCTGTTTGAATCCCCCCACTCCTGCCACTCACACACACACGCACACACACACACACACACACACACACACACACACTGAGGCACGGGTCCAAGGCTGTCAAAATGCCTATAAAATTGTGAATTGTGTCAACAGGTCAATCTCTCTCCAACCCATAATTCGCATGAACAGACTATATTATGTTAAAGACATCAAAAATCCATGAGCTGGAAGGCAAGAAGAGTCATCTAAAACAGTCTACTGTACATATTGTTCATACAGTCCATTTTTCCAGACATTAGAGTCCTTCCAACACCAACACTAGAAACAACTTTAAGCAAAACTAGCGTATTGCCTATTCAAAAAAAGTCATAAAATAGGGAAGTCTTTGGTGTTGTGGACATTGGCGCAGCATTGTGTAATGGCTGTGTGAGACCTGTCCTGCCTGCCTGCATGTAAGGATCAGAGGGAGGGAGCAGCTGTTTGAGATGAGCGGACTGAGGCTGAGCCTCTGCGATCCGCCCCTAAGCACCGAATCCTGGATTAAAGCTGAGCACATGCGGGGGGAGGGGGTGGAGGGGCCTGGGGTTGTTGGCTAGATGTTGAGGTGGGGAGAGCCATGCCACAAAAAGAAAACCCCAGGCCCCGTTTCTTTACAGGCAAACCAGGGAGGTCACAGGTGGAGGACTGAGGAGCAGGTAAGACCAAACTGAATCTGACAAAAGCAAACAACGGGTCATAGTGGAGCCTCTATGAGATCTGGGTTTTAGTAGAGTGCGAGCAAGAGGCTGCTGCAGTACTCACAGACATTGATGCGTGATTTTCTCAAAGAAATCTTCAATGTTTTTGGAAAATTACACATATCTACTGTAATTGCATATCTTGACCCACATTCGGACGCATCTAAGTCCTTGGAACCAGGGAGGCATCAGAAAAAGGGGAGGCAGGAGGGATCGCCCCCTACTTATCTATTTTTAGACATTTCCTCTCTCTCTTTTTTGCCTTTCTCTGTTTCTCTCTCTCTCCCTCTCTCTCTCTCCTCTGTCTGTCTCTCTCTGTCTCTGGGTCTGTTTCTCCTGTGTGTCTCTCCTTCATCTCTCCTCCCCCATGGGGAGACCGTGAAGGGTGTCAGCTGTGCTCGCCTGGAACTCAACCCCTACATGCTATGCAGTGACTGCCCTGCCATACAGCCAGCTGTCCACCACGCCCATGGGTGCATGCTCCCCAGGTTCAAGGGCATCCAGACCCCCTTAACTTGCCAATGGGACTGTAAAGGGCTGCCTGGGTTGGGCTGTGCTGGTGAGAGGCCCTGTGAAATTAGCTCACAGCTCACTCCAATCGCTGCCCAGCTGAGCTGACAAATACTACACAGGATTGTGTGAAGCTTCTTCACAGAACTGATGCTGAACGATGTAATACTGCACCCACAGCATAGTCTCAAGCTGACCCCGTTTTCAAAGTCGGACCCTTAAGATTGTTGCATAAAGGATGCACAACATGAAATTACTTGACATCTGTGTTGCATTGGTTGATGAGCCAAACCATAACAGTGTTTTGATTTTGACACAGAAATGTCCTCTCCTGACTTTGAGTTATAAAATAATGTCACACAATGTTCATCATAAATGTCTAATGATAACATTATAAAGTAATGTTGTTTTTGGAGAGTCTTAATTCTTGGGAGACAGAATAATTGTTCTGCTTACGTCTTGTATGAATCTCCCAATTTCATTATCCATGTAAGAACAGATTTCTTTATGTGTTTGTGTCTATATCTAATTATATCCACTGCAAACAACTGTCACTGCATCTTGCTGCTATAGTTGGTGCAAAATGTCCTTCCTGCATTACCCTCATTAATGGTTCTGAAATTGAACTAGATTGTGGTTTGTTGTATATCGGTGAATAATTGAATTGATCGGTGAATGGGAACAAAAGTAAGGTATTTATCCATTTCTGACTGGGTAAGTATATCTAGGGTTATCAATGATAAACCATGGGTGACTCTTTTAACAGACAAGGAAAGGTTGCTACCTCTCTGGCCTTGTCCATCTCGGTCTGCAGCACCTGATTGGCCACCTCCAGGTCCTGCATGCGTTCGCGCAACTCCTCGTTCTCCCACTCCAGCTGGGCCTTCTTTTTCTGCACGGACTCCAGCTCGCTGTGAAGACGCAGGGACACACTCTTCGCCACCTGACAAAGAAGTCTTTGTTCAATCACAGATTCAACATCACACAGATATAAATAGATAGTCTGTCTCATCTTGCCTAATTTGTCTTGTTTCTCTTTGCTTGAACAGCCTGTATTTGCTCTTTGTTTATAGTCACTCTTGGAATTTCAGTGTGTGTGCGTGTGTGTGGGGGGCAGCATACTTTGTTTTGAAGTTCATTATTCATGATCTCTTGCTGAACTGAGACACAGTCCACAACTTTATGATAGGAGCATTAATTATATAACTGCGGAGATAACTCTGAAGAAACCCCGGGTGTTGTTCTGTTGCTATGTTACTGTGCATGATGCTTCCCTCATGGCAGGGCTGAGGCTAAGATATCTTTGTAGTTTTCATGTGATTCTATACGCGTGATGCTCTTCTCCAAAGGCTCAGAACTTATTTGTTGTTTGTTCAGTTCTGTTCTCCTCTCAGGGACAACAGTTAAAGGTGACATCTCCTATTCCCTGCTGCAAATTTGTTGGATATGAGTTGGAAACGGAGGAGAAGATGAGCAAGAAACAAATCATTTAAAGACTGATAGTAAGCACTTCCTGGGTGTAGATTATGCCTGATGGTTTGAAATTTAAGCTGAGCTTTCAGATGGCAGAAGGTCAGACACTCTCACACACCAATAAAACAACCACACTTGCGCACACACACACACACACACTTTTTATAAGCCCACTTTGCACAAAACAGGGTATCAATTTCTCCCTTAGGAGGGTGAAATAGACTGAGTGTAGCCATTCACATAGTGCCGACATGGTTAGAATACAAAATCTTCCACCTATTTGCCAAAGGTATCAAATGTTACGGATTACTGGGACAATATTTGGCATTGCCTTTATTATAACAAATAATCGATTCTTTCTTTGTAATCAATTGCAAACAATGAATTTAATACAATCAGATATTTCAAATTAAGCCATTTCAACATCTAAAACTACAGTACAGCATCATTCTGCTGAGTCTCATCTATAGAGTGAATATGTGGAGCAGAGTTTTTGCCTAAAAAGCAACTTTCTCTCCATGATAAACAGCTACAAGGGCATAGCAGGACTTTACACAGAGCATGGAGCAATTTTGGTGATGAAGCAGTCTTTTATGTGGTGACTCCTGCTGTTGCACTGATAGTCTTATAATGCCTCAGAATTCTTGGAAGAGCCCCCGCTTACTGATTGGCTGAGTAGTTTCAAACCAAAGAATGCTTTGGCTGTGAGTGGCCTACCACAGGGAAATGAGCAAATGAGTGGGTTTGTTTGGCTGCCTGGCACAGCAAGAGAGAGAGAGAGATAGAGAGAGAAAGAGAGAGAGAGAGAGAGCAAGAGAGAGAGATTTGGGCTATCTCCAAAGTGGGGGTATTTCACTACACATACCGGGCCGCACACTTCATAGGCGCTTACGGAAACACACTTTTTCACACATTCCAAAATATACAGCACAAGCTCCAGTCTCTCCAAGCTTATAAAGTTGAGCAGGGTATGACTGAGTCACAACCTAACAAGGCCTTTGCATCTATATAGGAAGATAAGTGTTGTGATTCATAATGACAGGGCAAAGATAATCATTACATGCAGTGCTATTTCACTCTGACTCAATGAACCAAGTGCTTTCTCTTGTAAGCTTGTAAATTGTGCAAGGTCGGTTTCCCGACAAACATCCTGGTTAAATGAAGCACGGAGATGGAATTTAGTAACGCACTTGAAGCACACAGGAAACCAACACATTCAATTCTCCTCAACTAAACATTCAGCGTACACATTACGCACACGTTATTCACACAACCAAGCATACTAACCTGCAGATCCTTTGCTCCACAAAAACATACACGCACACCATACTCATATCCTATAACACAACCCTCTCACTTTGTACATCTCTCTCTTTCACCCCCCCCCCCCCCCCACACACACACACACACACACAAATGGACAGGAACCACTCACTCTAACATCGTGCTCCAGGGCGCGGACAAGCTCACCATCCACCTGCCCGGTTTGAGCCACGCGCAGGCTGCGTCTCTCAGCCTTGCGCAGCCGGTATTGCAGGATGCGGCACATCTTGTTGGCCTGGTCCAGCTGCTGCCGCAGCTCCTGCAGCTGGTAAACATCTTCCTCTAGGAACAGGTCGCGCATCTCCAGCATCTCTGAGCGCAGCTCTTCCAGCTCATCCTAAAGAATCCAATTAAATGTGAATGTTGGATCCATGGAGTATGGAGTGTCTCCACAACCCCCCCCCCCCCCACACACACACACACACACACTCCATATACAATCTGATTCTTTTAAATAAAAGTTCAGTTCTTGGATAGGCTATATTTTTTGTGGGAAATGTGAAAATCTTATAAAGAACTGTCATGTCATGTCTTTATCCTCATCACACACAAAGCTGCCATAGCATTTTAAATGCACGTGTTATACATATGTTTGAATTTTCTGAACTTAGTTTTTTAGAGCGCCTCCACCAAATGGCCATGTGCTGGCGCACGGGCACAGGAGTACGCCTTCCTTCAGCGATGGCACTAGGCGCACTGACGCATGCGATCATATTATGTCTGCCAACACAAGGACTTCGACTTCACGTCGACTGATTCTCACTATTTGTTTTGGACCTGAAAGTGGATTCGATTATGTGCCATGCTCGTTCTAAAGTCGCGTGCCGTGACAATGACACTCAAGACAATTAGCGAAAGTGTAATCGGTTCTTGAAGGTTAATCCAAAGACCCACGTGCAAGGTGCGCCTGTCATTGCACTTTGCATAGCCTATCTTAATGCACACTATCTCAACAGTAAATTCAGACATATTTAAATCTGACTGCGTTCATTATAACAACAATATGTGAGTGTAACTGAAACAAAACTGTCCTTACTTTTAAATATTCGTTTTCTGATCTTAAATCATCGATCTCTCGAACAAGTTCATCGTGCATTCCATCAACAAACTCCCCTGTCAGGTCTGAAAATGCCACCGATGAACTAAAATTTAGGCGACTTTCCAGTGAGGCAAAGGATCGCTCGTCTGCGGGGGAAACGCTACCGTCACCAAATCCACTGCCAGGTACCAGGGCATTATTGACCCCCGATGATCCGATATTTGTGCCTTCACTTCTGATATCAAATCTACTGTCTCCCAGATCAGTCCTATCTCCATCCCGGCTATTAGACTCGATGTCACTGTATTGGGTGTCTGTGAAAAGTTTATTTTCTTCCGAAGTGGAGTCTGACATCTCAGAGCTGCTGTCTGCGGATGAAAGCTTTCCAGCAGCGCATCCAGAATCTTTACTCAGGTCGTCAGAAGTGTTACTAGCGTCGGAGAGTTTCCTCCGTCCAGATGATTTATTTCGGCTCTTTTGGCTGCCGCTGCTCGCTTGCTTAACTTTCCCAGACACTATCCCCTTCTCTGGTTTCATTTCCTTTCCTCCACTCGGGGTGCGCCGGAGTGTTGCCGTTCCTATGCTGGTGTTGATGACAGGTTTGCTTTGTTGTACATCTTGATGTTTTTGTGACACCGGAACTTCATTTGTTTGAAATTGCCCGTTACCATGAAGTGGCGCGTGCTGCGCCGCACACAACCGTCCGTGCGCTTGATCTGATTGCGCGCAAGATTTTCCCTCTCCATCGTCCATCGTTTGCCCAGATCGGCGCTTGTTCGGTCGCGCGCACGGCGATTTTGCGTCTTGCCTTGTCTTCGTCATTAAGTTTGACTCCGTAGCAAGAAGTGTGGTCTTGTAAAACTCTTGTCAAATTTACACTTAAGGTTTTGTAAAAGGTTATCCAAATTGTTGCCACATTCGTTTTCGACTACAGTCCTGATGGTGATTTTAATTGTAGTCCATCGCAGAGTCTACGCGGTCAATTGGTCAAGACTTGTGATGTCACCACTGATCTCTAAAGAATGTCACTGTTGAGGATAGCTGCTATGTTTGAGATCCGTTCCGACTGTATGTGAATGTATGTTTGACTAAACATGTGGGGTAGACGACTATACCCGCCCCCATATCCGTTAGCCCACCTCTCACGATTGTTGGAATTTTCCCCTAAGGACAAAGGCAAATACACACAATATATAATTTAATTAACATAGGCTAACGAAAGCTTTTGATAGTAGGTAGCCTACAGATGAACAATTCTATTTTAATGTGCCCAGTTTTAATGTACTGTATTTTGCGCTCATGAAAAAAATGAATGCTTGACCATTTCAAACTTTGTCAATTTTGTAATCAACTAACTAATTGACTATCAATCAAATAATAAAGCAAAGTGCTCCCCAAACGAAGTAGTACAGCTAAACTCTAGATCTATCACAATCGACTAAATTCTATCAGGTTTGAGCCAAGACAATCACAACAATTTTGTTCAACCCTGCCATCTTGTGGCGAAATGGGCATAATGCTTATGACGACGAATTTAAATCTGTGCAAAGAAAGGATAAAACAAAACTTGACTTCTAGCCTACTTATCACATGCTGACTACTACTACACCATATGAGTATAAACTATTTTATTGTCCTTATGTCGACGTTTGTTTTGGAATAAACAACTTGTAATATTTTCTAATTCAGAGTAATTCCTGTAGTAGGCTACCATTATCTGTATCTAGCATACTGAATTATTTTAAGGGGGTGTGCACATAAGTAGCTTAGTAGTCTACATGAGAATGACAGAGAGACCTGATAGGAACAGCTGTCAGAACTGAAATATGACAGCGCTTATAAATAACACCCAACCATACCCTTTTTAGCACATAGCCATCTTTTTATATCCCGCCCCTGACATATCCCCACCCCTTTATGGCGTTCAGTGGTTGCTGCTATCTATATTCTCATAGGTGATCGGTGTGTCTATCACTGAGCTCACGCCCATACGAAATGTTTGTTGTTGGTGATTCTGGAATTCTTCGAGTAGTGATAGGCCAAATATCCATCAATGATAGAACATCTACTACACACTTCCGTCCCTGTTTCTGACTTATGAGCTGCTGAATATTTTGTCTGTCCCAACTGAGAAATATAAACAGTTTTACACACTGGACTTTAACAGGTAAAACTAATATTTTCTGCTTTCCAGCCTAAACATCAGCCACTGTTTCTTGACGAATATCGTTATATTTGCTGTTTATATTACGAAAAAGTCAGTTAGTTAACCTTAGTTGAGAATAATTATGGTAAATATTCCACGTTGGTGTAACGTTATACCATGCAGGTCGCATTCTCCTTCTCGGACTGTGGTGTAGTGGTAACTCGTGGTGCAAAGTCGAAAGGATAGTTCTTAGCTCGATAAGAAGCAAGTGTGCTTGCACGATAAGTGAAATGCATGCGGTTTTAACATCTTAATGCCGTTAAAACACATAAGTAACAGAAGAGTTTATGCCTGACCATTGAGCTTTATTTCGTTGGTTATGTCAACCTGTCTGGTATGTTATGGTTTCAAGCTTGTTAGCTTGAGCTAGCATAAATATAGCCTTGATATAGCCCCCTTTAACCATGCCTTTAACCCAGGCCAGGTTAATGTTAGGTTGATGGTCAAACACTGTCACAATATGGGGCATTGCAATGGGGAATTGCTTATTATATTGCGTGCAGTGGTTCAACGACTCCTGTGCCGTGAACTTGGTTGAGCTGGCTGACCTTTAGCAGCGATTGAAACGTGAATTATGCTTCTGGCAGTTTCTGCCGAGCCTCCCGCCATTGGCTTAACTTGGCACACAGCTGTCTAGCTAATTTTCTGTTGTGCTTCCCCTCAGCTGATTTGTGGATACTCTGCGAAGAAGTTAGCTTAGCGTTGGATACATTGTGGATAATATTCCGTTAACTCATGTGTTTGACTTTCAGTAACCAGTAATGCTAATTCAAAGAGAGTTAAAGGCAAGGGAAAGTAACCTAAAGTTAGTGTAGTTTTTGATACCGCAGCAGAGATGGAATTTGGCAGTCGCCGTGTTTGGGCTGAGTCCTTGCTCCTGATGTTCTGATATGACTGTTCTATTACATATTATTTTACAGTGCATAAACATTTGCATGTGCATTAGTTTATAAGCTAAACATTTAATGGAAAACCTTTTATATGACAGCTATATGCTGTTAAACAGGGGATGTGATGAGCGGTATTTTTCTCATTGACCAGAGGCTGCAATCCTTAGCATTTCTTTCTTGCATTTTTATTTCAACTTTTTTTTTCGTGTTTATGACGAGTCTTAAAATGTGCCCAGTCACGTCAGATAAGCTCATCAAATAGTTGTGGCCTAATCATTGAATCAAAGAATGTGACTTATCGTTTCTTGATCTCCGGGTTGTAACTGTCGGAATTGGTTGAGTTAAAATGGAAAATGAAGCAAGACAGATTTTAATTTCCTTAAATTACCTGGGAGATGTTTTTAGATAAACTGGAACGCTGATGTCCCATCCTTCAATAACACTTCTATAATAATGTAAACTCGTGTGCACGGTTGTAATATTTTGAGTAATAAACCGATCGGTCAATTGAACGGGAGGGTCATTTTAGGTGGTCCAATATTTCGAGTTCGTGACATCATGACATTTTGGGGCTAATTGCCCTCATTTGTCAGTTATTTGGCATTGAGTGAGCACTGTCTGTGATTAGTTTGTTAGTTTGTTATTAGCAAAATGCACTCAGCAGGGAATCGTGTACATAACCCTTTAAGTCTGGGTCAGATTGGTTAAAGATTTTCAGCAAGCCTCGTTCTCCAACAAAACTCAGAGAAAAACATCAGGGACTTAACCTTTAGCAGGGTGGAAATTGTCAATAAGGAATCAAGTAGAACAGAGAATCGCATGCTTCAGTTCACTGGAATCATTTGGTCTCTTATTATCAGTTCTTATCAAGGTTGGCATGTCAAGCCTCTTATCATGATTGGTCAATGGGTCTTTGTCAATAAAAATTGAAATGGATAGACTTACACATCTCTATGTTGTTTCTCTCATTTTAATAAGCTGTTATAGTCACCTTAAGGCTATGTTATAAGTCTATGTGGAACCGGTGAAAATGTTTGTCGACCACCTTCTACACAATAAGGAATTGATAACGAATTGAACTGATAAGCAGAATCCACATTGATATTGATAAACCTATCAATCTTTAGACTGAGTGAGAAAGAGTTCAGAAAGGTCTGTTGTCAAACCTGTTGTTGCTTGAGTTAACTCACATTATTCATACTTTACCGAGCCTTTATTATCTTTCCAGTGGGGTAAAGTTCACCGCCGCAGCCCCCGCAAGTCCCTACTACTATATTTGCAATAGTAGCCTATACTATTCTTCTGCATTGCATCGTATTGTATCGTATCGCACTGTATCGAATTGTGTTAAATCCACAATGTAGGCCTACTGTGTCGCACTCGATTGCAGTTGGTGGCAAAAACGTCGTATCTTATTGCTGATTGCTTATGTGAATTGTTAATGCATCGAATCGAGTGTATCGAGATATGTATCATATCGCTTCGATTATGAAGATTCACACCCCTTCTGTGTTGGTTGGTGTGTGTGTGGGGGGGCCCACTCTTGGTGGCTGCAGGGGGACCTCAAGTACTTGCGTTACGCCACTGTATCTTTCACAATCTGTTGTGAAATCTAGACCTCTTTTTATGTGAAGTTTTGATGTTCCCTTACAAAAATATGGTAAATATCTACAGAGGCATCAGAAAATAAATGAGCCAATGAGACACCTTACAAAGACTATTTGTGGACTCACTGAAATAAATCTCTGCTTGTTTAAGACTGGTTGCAATCCACTTTCAATCCAATACCATATTCACTCTGATCTGCAGATGTTTTGGCATGTTTTCATAGACTGGTGATCTGGAAAAAAGTCTGCTTCAACATACTGTTCCAAAGAGAATGCTGAAATTTTAAAAATGAGTCCTGTGTATGTCTTTGCACTTTGCTTGTACACATCCTTTGCCCATGTCACAGAACTACAGTAGTGTGCAGCAAAGGCATACTATGTAAGCTGCTCGCACTTACGACTAAATTATTCAGCTTCACGTGTTGAGAGTTGAGTGCACATTAGTGCTGCATCTTCTTGGTAACCATGAAGTACATACCCCACTTTCCCCAACCTAAACAGTCACGGATGATAGTGAGTAGGTACAGAAAACAGATCAACATTAGAACATACACTAAAATTCTACTGATGTGTTCTGTTTTAAGCCATCAGCCTATACATCATAAGTGTCCCGTCACTGTGTTGTGATGCTGGTCAGGCATGTGCCTCAATGATTGACCGTTTCATGCATTTCCTTTTCATTTAGTCTCGCTTCAGCTCAAGGTCTTATTAGCCTGCACATGCCTGCAACAACTGATGTTTTGACCTGCCTGCCTGCCTGTGAATGCCCACCGAAAAAAAACAGCATTATTATGCAATCAGAAGCCTCTGTTTGGAAATTGATTTTAATTTCAGCAATGATGATGAAAGTCAAAGTGTCAGTAGTTCACCACACGCACAGTGTTAGCATCTCAATTAGCCTCAACACTGAGTCAACAGAAAACACATTGGCCTACTCAAACAGATTTGAAAAGGTGACTTTGGTGATTTACTCAAAGACTTTGCTGCCCTACAAATCTGTATGTAGTGCTGTTTGTAAGATGAAAGCCTGTGTAATATACTGGTTTGTTTACTCATTTGTTTAGGCCATAGCCAGTTTGTTTAGGATCCCACTTTGTATTGTTTGTGCGTGCGTGCGTGTGTGCGTGCATGCTGCTGAATGGTGAAGGTGTACTCAGCTACATGTTTTGTGCTGCGTGTTGATTGCATCAGGTTTCAGCAGGAGCCAGTGAGTTTCAGCCTGAGCGAATGAGAACGAGAGTGACCGCGAGTGTCCACAGGAACAATGCCCTCTGAGTGACACTGACAGCCCATCAAAGCCGCTCATCATGAACAGCGAGGAGGAGTTCTATGACGCGGAGACAGGTGAGTATTCCTGCTGACGCCGAAGCATCCTTACTATTTCAGTCACTCAAGTGGAGGGGGCTGGGTGTTGGGACTTGTGTTATGTCATACACATGATATCTGTTCCATCTCAATGCCAAGTGTGCAAGTGCTAACCTCTAGGGAATTTATGTAACTTTTCTTAGCTCTGGTGTTTGATATTTAGCTGACAACGTGATGATGTAAGACTTGAGGCTTTTGTAACCTGAGTTACAAATAAATACATTTGTACTCAATTCTCACTAAAGTGCAGTCACTGGGCTGTCCAATCCGCTTATGTTTTTTTTTTGTTTTGTTTTGTTTTTTTTTTTTTTTTGTATGTGTGTACGCCTGTTTATCTCCCAGGTCTGGAATCAGACGACTCGTGTGAGGTCAGCTTTAAGGATGCGCTGGTCTACGAGGGCAAGCAGGCCTCCAATGGCAGCGCACTTTCAGAGAACGGGGTGTGGGAGAGGAGGTGAGTGTCTCTGTCCTCCAGTGTCACACAGGGTAAACTCTGGTGTTTTGTTTGTCATCATGCCTCGTGATTGAAGCGTTAACCTTTCTTTGTGCACCTTGTTCCACAGAACAACCCTCCCCGCAGCCATGCTTTCTAGGAATGACTTCAGTATTTGGGGCTTCCTGAAGAAATGCATTGGCATGGTGAGGATGTGAAACATTCAAGAAACACACACAAACACACACACACACCCATACATACATACATTGTGAAAGAAAATCTGGTTTAATATATCTACTTGTATTAGGGCTCAGAAGCATAACTGTCTGTGTATTCTGATATATTGTTCTCTTGTAATCTGTATCCAGGAGCTGTCCAAGATCCCAATGCCCATAGTTTTTAACGAGCCGCTGAGCTTCCTGCAGCGCATCTCCGAGTACATGGAGCACACATACCTCATCCACAAGGCTTGCACTTTGTCAGACTCCATAGAACGCATGCAGGTGAGCCCTCGTCATAAAGCACACACTGAAGCCCGCACATCAACTCAAGGCCACTATGTGAACCGGTTGAGTAAGTTGCTCTGTGAGTGTGTACATTAAATCTCATGGCAGCAGGCTGCATCACCATACCCTTTGCAGACATGCCCAGTCATGATCTAATGATAATGTTTCTGGTTACAGCTGGTGGCTGCCTTCGCGGTCTCGGCAGTGGCATCTCAGTGGGACAGAACTGGAAAGCCCTTCAACCCCTTACTGGGGGAGACCTACGAGCTTGTAAGGTGAGACTGATGCATCTGCGCAAAGAAGCACAGGCCTATACTTAGTCTATTCCTTATGCTACTCCATATAGCTTTGTGTATGTTTGAGATTATCTTTATGGCAACGCATATGCGCAGTGCATGAGGACTTTTTTTTCCAATCTTATTTCCTCTCTCTCATGCTGCAGGGAGGAGAACGGGTACCGTCTCATTTCGGAACAGGTCAGCCACCATCCACCAATCAGTGCCTTCCACGCGCAGTCCCTCAACCAGGACTTTGAGTTCCACGGATCCATCTACCCCAAGCTCAAGTTCTGGGGAAAGAGTGTAGAGGCCGAGCCCAAAGGCACCATCACCCTGGAGCTACTTAAGTGAGCTATGACTGCCGCTACTGCTATTGCCAACACATTACAGCTTGTGCTGCCAGCCTACTCGTTCAGTGGTCTGAGAACATTCAGGTTTTTTTGAACACCACAATTTCAATGGTTATGACACACAAACAAGGCCTATCAATGCCAAAGGTTAAAACAAAAAAAAAGTATGCAGATAGTTTGGTGTTTGTGTTGAAGGCTTCTGAATTGATAAGAATCAAAACATTTTTGAAAAAATGCTGTGAATGCTTTTGTCTAAGGAACTGTATGTGCTGTATTTTCTTATCAGTAGTGTTTAGCATGCCATCTGCACTAAAAGATGATTTTGATTATTGTGAAGTCGAATGGATACGGGTGCATGTTTTACCTAAGGAACCAACCATGCTTGTCCTGTGATGTTCCAGACACAGGGAGGCCTATACCTGGACAAACCCCTTCTGCTGCGTGCACAACGTCATTCTGGGCAAACTCTGGATCGAGCAATATGGCACAGTAGAGATAGTGAATCATAGGTGAGTTATATCGCTAGACTTTATCAGCTGTGGTCATGTTCTGCTTTTATGCTTCAGAAGGATTCACATGTTGTTTTCTTGTGATTCAGCACTGGTGATAAATGTGTGCTGAACTTCAAGCCATGTGGCATGTTTGGGAAGGAACTGCACAAAGTGGAAGGGCACATTCAGGACAAGAGGTGAGCTTGTATTTCAAACCCAGGGCTGAGTGGAATATAATGACTTGGTGTCTTGCCCCACTGGCAATGTTACAGCCTATCTGAGGCTATTGAAAAAAAATAGATCGTTCATTGTTTGTTTGCCTCACTTTATCTCATCCAGTACTTTGTACTTCTCTCTTTCTCGATTGCTCTCTCCCTCTCTCTCTCTCTCTCTCTCTGTGTGTGTGTGTGTGTGTGTGTGACTGTAGTAAGAAGAAGCGACGGGTATTATATGGCAAATGGACAGAGTGCTTGTACGGTGCAGAGCCCAAAGTGTACGAGGCCAATAAGAAAGCTGAGAAGAAATCCGGGGGAGATGCCAAGAAACACAAAGAGGTAGAGATGTGCTCTCAGTTTCTCAGAAATATCAATGGCCAAATCCCAATGATCCCCAAAGCTCTTAGGCCACAACTGATATGACTTATTTTCATGATTTTATTAATGACTGCTTAAAGCCAGGGCTTATGGGTAGGATGGACACTGGAATTCAACCAGCAGACAGTAATATTGGGATCTTGTTTAGGAGAATAGAGTCATGATGTTGATGTACTGTGATGTGACATTAGGTGCTCTTGCGTTACCATACTCCATGTCTTACTCTTGCCTTTTTTATTTTGAAGTTCTGCACATGCAGTGGTTGATCCTAGAGGTAAAGTTGATGGCACTGCAGTAGTGTTTGTTGCTGTAAACCCAGTAGTATGGCTAGGTTGTGATTTGCTCATATTATTATATTTTAGCATGAGTGCTTTACTAGTGACTAGTTAAAATTGATGCAGTAGTTCCAGAAGTATAGCTCTAGTCCTAGTTTGATAAAGCACTGGCTGTAGTCTCAATCAAAGAAGGGAGAATTTCATGGGCTTCGTTGTAGAGCATAACCTAAGAGCCTGGCAATGACCCTTGGTTCTTCATAACTCTGACAGAACAAAATCTAAAAATGGACCATCTGGATCTATCTGCCAGAGTCGCGTTGTGATTTCACATGCAGTTCAGGTTCCAGTCAGCTTCTAATTGAACACTACTCACAAATGACTAACGAGTCTAAAAAGAAATCAGCTGTATGTACAAAATAGGACTTGAAAACTTCCTTCCAGCTTGTCCCAGGTGCACTAGAACAGGTAGTGTAGCCATGTAGAGGCATATTGATATCTGGACCCACATGCTGTAGTAATGAGTTGCATTGTGATGGTCCTCAGGAGCAGAGTGCAGGAGGTGACGATGCTGATGAAATGCCCGAGGTGCAGGAGACGGTCACCATGATTCCAGGAAGTACCCTGCTGTGGAGGATAGCACCACGACCTGCACACTCAACTGAGGTACACACACATACACACATATACACACACACACACACACATATATATATATATATATAATATAATATAATATAATACATACATACATGTTCGTACATACATACATACATACATATATACATAAAAGTACTGTTCAGAAGTTATAATAACTTCACATTTCTTGTTTTAGTGCTGTAAGACCATACATATTTATCTCTTTACTATTTGTAGAACACACAATGCCACACTATGGCTCTTTGGATATCACCCTTTGGCCATGCCTTTCCGACCTTAAAATACTGTGTACAGAAGACAAAAACTTCTAACTGTATCACATAGCATAAAACGTTTGTGGGGAACATTCACTATTCTGGCCATATGTATTATATTAAATGAGTAATTTTCCCTCATGCACAAGCATTTTTATTTAAACATTTATTGAATCTCCCTCAAATTTGCCAGGTCGTCTGTGTCAGTCTCTCCATTTTTTATTTTTTATTTCTTTTCTGGTGCAGATGTACAATTTCACCAACTTCGCCATGTCTCTGAATGAGCTAGAGCCTGGCATGGAAAAGGTGCTGGCACCTACCGACTGCCGTCTTCGCCCCGACATCAGAGCCATGGAGCAGGGAGACATCGGTAAGTGAAATATGGCCGTTTAGTTAGCTAAAGCTGGATTTATACTTCTGCAGTAGCTCTGCGTACCTTCGGCGAAGCTCTGCGTCGCCTTCCGTGCACCTCCCCAAAATTTTAACTACGCGTCAAAGCAACGCAGACAGAGTACGCAGACGTCACGGGCTGTGATTGGTCCGCTTTACATTGGGAGATGGTGTCTAAACTTTAGATATAATTTTGGAGTGTAATTTTGGATTTAAGACAAATATCTTCTCATACTTTCACATAAGTATTTGTTAACTGTGGCGGTGAATTGCCACGCGTTGTTGTGACTCAGACACAGAAGTATAAATCAAAAACGTCTGCGAAGGTGTCGCTGGAAGTGTCTGTGTCACTGCGACGCAGAAGTATAATTCAACCTTAAGTCTGTGTCTTACAGGACTGAAGAGACTGCACAGCTCACAGACAGTAAGGATATTTAGTCATTAATGCTTTATGTACTCTAGGCCAGAGAGCAGAGCGTGGCTTTTCTGCCTTTTGTCAGCTGGGTTATAGTGGCCACAGGTATTTGTAGGTGCTCTCTAAGTGAGCATTGTTTTTCACACCACTGTATTTTCTGTTGCTGTTGTGTGTGTGTGTGTGTGTGTGTGTGTGTGTGTGTGTGTAAGACACAGCAAGTGCAGAGAAGGAGAGACTGGAGGAGAAGCAGAGGGCGGCACGGAAGGAGCGGGCCAAAGATGAGGAGGAATGGTCTAACAGGTCAGCCTTGGGAACTAACAGACACACACATGCACACACACTGAAAGACCTGCCAGGGGGTTAGTATGAGGTTAGTGTATGTCTATGGTTAGTATAGCTGAATTTTGCTAAACATTCCAGAACAAAGGCATCAAATCACATACAGGTTCTGCTCTTTGTTGAATTTAGTCACATTCATTAAGTCAACCATTTTTTTTTTAAACATCGTAATTGATTTGAAGTGACATGTCGGTGAAATTTTAACGGCATTGTGGTCTATCCTTGTGTGTCTTTTTCTGTCTACCTGTTCAGGTGGTTCCACCAGGGCACGAATCCTCACACCGGTGCCCAGGATTGGATCTACGTTGGCGGTTACTTTGACAGGAAGTTCACCAACTGCCCAGACATCTACTGATAGGCCGACAGAGGTAGAGAAGGGGAGAGGATGGGTTTGTTTGACCCTTTTGTCTCTCTCTCTCTCTCTCTCTCTCTCTCTCTCATTGTTTTCCTGGACTCATATCATACCCCCTCTGCTCTAACTTCTCTTGATTATCTAGATACTTTTAAAAATAATAATACATTAGAATGTGATACTAAAATGAATGGTTTACTGAACTGACCTCTCATCTCCTTAAAGTGACTCTTGAACTAGAACCTGGAAACTCAATCTGTAACACCTTTTTTTTTTGTTTGTTTATTTTTAATTTGATTTTGATTCCTAGACTGTAGTTTTATACGGTGGGGGTAAGGTGTTCTAGTCTGTTGGCCATTTGTGATTGTTTATGACGCTGACCATGCTTCAGTTCTCCTGCAGAACTTTCCTGCTCGTGTGGCACCTCCCGCAGTCAGGTGCTTGTTTTACTGGATGCACTAATGGCATAGCCGTCATTGGTTAAAAGTGGAACAGGACAAAACTGTGATATTTTGGTCTTCTAAAAACCCTCTTGAGCCAGGTTTTCAGGAATTGAGGAGAAAACAAACTATGATATTTACGAGAGAATTGTGAATCTATTTAAACTTTCAAACAAAATACTAATATTTGTATCATGTGTACGGTATATAATGCCATGTTTTTTCCACTAACCTAACCTCTGTGATGGTAGGCTTCAGGCTTTGAGAATGATGGCCATGTCGGCAAGATAAGCTCATGACATTTATGTGGAATTCGGTCTTAATGTTTACCGAATTTACTTCTCGGCTGAGTTTTTTTTTTTTTTTTTTTTTTTTTTTTTGTTTGTTTGTTTGTTTTGTTTTGTTTTTTTTCCCTTCCTGACCTGAGAAATTCCACCCAAGAACTGTTGGAGGTCAAACAGTGTTTTGCAGTGAGCAAGATCAGCTTTGGCATGGCCTATCGTAGGGTTGCAATAGTGTTTTCATCTCGAGAGATGAAAAGGACAAGAGAAGATTCACAGGACAAGAAGATGGTTTCAGGCCAAAATGTCAATGACCCTGATGGAGTTGACTCTCTTTTAGTTTAACTACTAGAATTCAGAAATATGAAAGCTGCTTCTAATAATGTTTACTTCCTCAATTAAGTTAAGCATTTGGGTTTATGAATGATTGTGGTGAATGAATTAACAGTAATATTTGAAGAGCTGACATTGGTGTGTGATGGTGTGGATGCCAAAGCAATTTATTTTCCTAGAATCTAAAAGCCATAGAACTTAAGGACTTTTTGGATGGTGATGACCCTTTTTTTTCCTATTTTCCATGACAGAGTGTGTGCTGCCCTGGCATGCTTTTTTTGACCGTGTGGCCTCTGAATGTGATTATATTACCACAGAAACACACACAAACATGCACATGACACCTTTATGTGTTTTTTTTTTTATTTTTTTATTCAGCACATGTTTAGGGGAGGGAGAGGTAAGAGTGTAACTTGGAGTGTGTGCGTGTGTGTGAGTGTGTGAGAGTTCCTACGTTTTTGTTAAGAAATGACCTCAAAGAGATGGCTCACAGGACACCACAATTGTCTTTTTCAACAAACAAACAACAATCTCAGATACTGTGCTTTCAAGGCAAAGTCCGAGAAAGAAAATCTATGCAAACATCTTTCGAAATGTTGTGTCTGTTTTGAGCCATCTTGTCTACAGTACATTCTTAGGAGATCTAGAAAGAATGTAACTTCTCATGTACAGTTGGCCTTTGGCAGTATGGTCTTTAACGTTGATGACTGGTCGCACTGTGCCACAGCGACTGTGCTTTGTATAGGGCTAAAATTACAGCCAGGGTATGATTTAGATGAAGTGCAAGGAAGGGGGCATACTTGACTTAAATTGCACGGCTAAACTTTCCCCACCACTCTTAACAACCTACTGAAATAACACCACAGTTCTAGATTGTAAATCAATGCATTACACAGAATCTACTGTATTATGACATACTGTCCATGTAGTGTAGGAAGAATAAACATAATTCATATTTGATCAAAGTCATTGACCAGAGCCATGGTCTATTAAATGGCCTTTACCTTAGTGTGATTTTAGTCAATCCTTCACTAGCTCCTCAAATGAGTGACACACTATGAATGTCACCCCACCTCCCAAACACAAACACAACTATCTCTCCTCTTTTAATAATATTTGAGTATGTGTAATAAATGTATTCAACCAGTGTACAGGTGACATATTTGCCGCATAATGTGCATACAGAGTGCAGCTTCCTGAATTGGGCAGAATCAAGATGAGCGTCTAAACACCTAGGTTGATTGGGCCACTTGACATTGTCCAGATGTTTAAAGTGTCATTACATCTGCACAGTGATGCTATATGCATCATGCCTCATGCAGATGTTGTACACCACTTACTCATGCTTTATATAGTTGCACTCAAAGTTCTCTGTGACATTTTGTTTCTGCAAAACCACAATTGTACAGAATATGTGAATACGGGAATAGAAAACACTTTATTGTCTCATGTAATGTAACTCTGGTCATTTGTAAACTAGCAATATTAAAGCTATTAAGATGCCATCATTAAAATATAACGTTTTAATTCTAATAGTCTACTTTCTGTTTTTTTTATGTCTAGTTTTCTTGTAGTCTCATATCCCTCAGAGATCAAAGACAACTGTGACACACTTTGTAACAAGATATCAGCTGGTTTACAGGAAGACTACCCTGCTGTCACCTGCAGTCCGGGAGATCTCTGGGGATTTCTGTAAAGTGTATTAGAGCACTAAAGTATTAGATAACAGGGTGTGTCAAGGTGTGCACCATGTACACTAACCAGTCTTATCAGAACTGACCCACAGCTAAAATAAAAAGTATAAGTATGAAATAAATTGAAAGATGTACATGCTAAACCATTGTCTGCTTTATTTTGAGACAAGTAGACAACAGGTTGTGTATCTTGGTTGGGCAACAGTAGTGGAAGGGAATAGTCTCTGGGACAGCAGAGAGCCCAGCTTGGTCAGAATTTATTATGTGTTCTGTTTCATAACCTTGGAGAGCTGTGGAGGTTTCTGTCAAGATCAAACGTGTGAGCAATCCAGCATAGTGAATAAGCCATTTTGTTGTGAATGCTCGTATGTGTATAAACACACAATCATACGGGAAAACTGAAAAAGGAAACTTGACAAAAGGCAGATCCCAGTGGCATGACCTTGGGAGAGGGGAATCCCAGATTACCCAGGTACTTTTTAGGCTCTTTCTTTTCCAGATACTACATTAACACTAACCAATCAGCCAAACGTTAGCCTATCACATGATATTGTTGAATATATTCCCAATCTCGGTTTCATCTGACATTCTATATCCAGCAGATTTACCAGTAATGTCCCAAAGAAGGTAAGATAAAAAAAAACAATACATTTCCATTCTCATTCAGTTGTTATGCCAGATGCTACATTTGTTTTTGTGTTCCATTTTCTATATTTTGTGCTATAGTACATTAGCCAAGCTTTTGTCTTTCGTACTGATAATGCGTTCTTTCAGCTTTCAGGAAGAAATAGACAGACTACTAAATATGAATCACTATACATGTGATCTGGAGGTTTGGCTACTAGTTCGATTGGAGCTTCTGTGAGTATACTACAAATTGAATAATTGGTCATATAGAAAAATAATTCCCCTGAGATCCTCTTGGTCATTTAATTTATAATTCTGATGAGATTTCAAATATGTGGGGTATAACAAACTGGAATGTAATATGCATGTAAGTTTTACGGTACACATTTTAAACAATAGGAAATAAAGGTCCAAAAATCTACTTCCAATTTATCCGAATCGGTGAGCAATTGTCAAGTGATTGTTGTCTATAAAGTGACCGCCTTTTTTTACTTTCTTTTTCAGATATATAAAATCTAAAAAATGGTATGAAAGACTGTCTGAAAAGATAAAATTGATAAACTTAGCTACAGAAAACTGCAAGAATGAAACTGTTCTGCAGTGGCTCAGAGAAAATGCTGAATCAGAAGCCTTTGACCAACTTGTTGACATGTTTGATTTCTTCAAAAAACGCATTAATGAGGAAGAAAAGAAGAGCCACGGTAACCATGTTGACATCACCTTTTTAGCACATGGAGCAATCAGAGACTTTATGATCCCAGCCAGCTGTCTGATGCCTCTACCCACTATCACTGATGTGGTCCTGTATGCTCCATGGAACTGCATCACCTCTTCTGAAACATATTGGATTGCAACAGGAAAAATAAGACCTCAACACAGAGTTTTTCTTTGCAGGAAAGGAAAGGGCTGTACAATTCCAGATCAAATGCATCGACCAGTGAAACTGCCAGATCATTGGAACTCGATGAGGAATGCTGGCGAATGCAAGATCCCAAATATCACTGTCAGCCCTCTTCAACCAGACGATGGTGTATGGGAAGAGTTTGAGCATTTCACAGAAAAATACGGTCCACTAAGCAGAAATCGCATTGTGATCCCATTCATTCTGCCAGAGAAAGAAAGTGAAAGTGTTCAGTTCTCTGTCGTCATGTTGGCGCTTTCCCTGGTGCTCCAGTCCTCCAGGTTTAAAGCCACTGTCCATTTAAGTACGTGTTTAGTTGATCAATCTGCTGGACAGAAGTTTGACAAGGAACAACTGGAGAAGCAGTATGCCTGTACTATTGACAACACTTTAATGACCGTTTCATCAGACAAGCTCAGTGAAAATGATACATGTAGATTGCTTTAGGTGTTTGTTTAACTCTGAAATAGAGAACACAACACTAACTGAAATAGAGAACACAACAATAATTTTGTTCACTGAGCCAATTTGAAGGAAAATCAGGATTTTTTATTCTAGGCATTATCAATGTTAGACCTAGAGCACACGTCAAACTCTGGCCAGGGGGCCAAATCTGGCCCTCTGTGTAATTAAATTTGGCCCGCGAGATCATGTGTATAAGAGCTTTGTTAGTGCATTGGCCTCTCAGTTGGGATCACCAAAGATGCCTCCTTTCCTATTGACAGTCATTATGCTATCAGTCAGCTTAGGCAAACTTACCACACCCCTCCCCAAACATGACCAAACGAAAGATGGAAAACAGGAGCTTTCAGAGCGATTGGATGCAGATTGATTCACTGTTGGAAAAATCAGGTGACTGAAAATGTTGATGTAAATAAAGATAAAAAAGATTAAAAAAAAAAACTGTACATATAGTATATAGGCTAGACAAAGTTCTTGTTTAGTTATTTAAATCAAAATCAGTCCGATTCATTTTTAAAAAATTACTAATCAGATTTTGTGATCTTATGAATCTCCCTGTCAGGAACTCGTAATTTTCCCTGTTGACTCAAGAATTACTCAGTGCTTGCACAGCAAACAGAATTAAACTTGTTCATTGATGTATGGTCAATCAAGTGCTATTAGTTATTAACAAGGGATTTATAATGGACTAAAATAAATTGTATTGGGTAATTTTATCCATTAGGCCTGTATTTATTTAAAGTTAACCCTCTATGGCATGACTTTTTATTTTTTTTGTGGAACACACACACACACACATACATATACACATTTGCCCCCTCACACACACACAACCACACCCGCGCACACACACACACACACACAAAAAGCAGACACGCACCTTCCTGCAAATGCATACACGTCACTTGATTAACTGACTGACCCTTAACCTGCTAAATGTTTCTCAAACCTGTTTCTTCCTCACCGTTGCTCTCATTTAGTGCACTATCCACACTGTCAGAAGGAATGACCCTAACTTCTCGGTCACAATCCTTCCTCCCATAAAAAGTTCTCATGACCATGCATGCCTTGTGTAAGTTCAATCATAAGGTTAGTAAATGATGGGGCTTGCTTGCTTATTTAGTTGTTTGATTGTGTATGTATTTATGTATGGATGTGTGTGTGTATGTACGTATGTACATATGTACATACTATATATATGAATGTATGCATGTTCATTCATTCATTCATTTATTCATTGCCAAGAAAGTATTTAAAACATTTAGGATGGTCACAAAGACCAGGATTGACTATTAGACTATTGGCTGAACACAGATGTCCTGACTGCATAATGTTGCCCTCAGTCAACGAATGAAAAGTACCTGTTTTACTAAATTAATTAAAGCAAATGATGTATTTATTTAACTAAATATGTTTCTTTATAAATTCATGCACATCTAGCTATTTTTTCATGACATTTGTTCGAATTAAACATGTATAAAAAATGTTTTGAACCTCTTGTTGGTGTGGCTACCATGCTGCTTTGCTTCTAGAAAGGATTGCTCCTCCCCCTTGTCTAAGGTCAAATCTGCTACTACCCATCATTTTATTGGATAATAACATGTCAAGTTATATTGTAGGTATAAAAAATTAAAAGGGCCAGTGCTAGAACCAAAAAAGTGGTTTGTTGCCTGAGGGCAACACTATGCCATAGAGGGTTAAACTTTACCCATGTTCACCCTAGCATAATACTTGGTTTTGAAAATAGATTTAATTTATAAAAAAGTATTTCAGGTGTTTCATTTACAAACAACCCTAGGCCTATGGTGTATAGTCTACAGTATGTTGGTAGCCTACATTGCATTTTTTTTCTTCTTAAAAAATACATTTAAAATAATAATATTTTTTATTATTATTAAATAGGGTGGAGTAAGGTCATTTACCTTAATTATATTTGCCATAGAGCCAATTGGGAAAATTCCAGAGTCGGATAGAACTGCGGCAACTAGGCTGCTTATAAAATTAAGGCTCTAAAGTGCAGCATGCTGGTTGAAATGCTCAACCAGCATGTAGAACAATAAAGTAAGGTGTTCACAAAGGTGAATTAAATACTGCATACTCCACTTCAATGTCTTTGCACTTGTCTGTGAAATATCAGCATAATGAAGCATATCAGTGACGCAGCTATCCCGCTGACCTTCTTAAAATATTACTATGTAGCCAATAAGAAAAATGCAGTCCAATGTACAACCAATCAACATTGAGGCCTGCCCTGACACACTTCTGTTGTTCGCTTTGACGTGAGTGTAGCTATTGCTAACAGTGCTTTTTAAGCGAATCATCGTAAGGAGTAAGTAGACTCATCATTATTTCCCGTTATCTTGCAATTGCATTTATATGGTCTCAGGTTTTATTCTCTAATGTAGTCATTTACGCAAGACATGTAGACATGCAAAGTACACAATACCTTGATAACTTAGTACGTCAATTGTGTTAAAGCATCTCGCCAACTAACTAACGTTAGCTCCATAGCTAACGCTATGTGTCAGCATTTTGACATATGTGTATCCCAAACATATATTTTGTAACGAATGTATGATTTTACGTTAGCTTAATTTTATCCCTTGCCAAAGCTTCTGTCCGGCACTGTTATGCACTACACGTGAAATGACTGGCTTGAGTCTAGTAACGTTAACGTAACGTTATGTCCATTCAAACCATGCATTTTCAAGATGATCACCTTTGATGGTTTATCTGGTTGACATCAGTGGCGGTTGTAGGTGTCGCTGAGTGCATGCAAACTGGCTGCCTGTCTCCCACAGAAGTTAATAATCTGAGCTATACGCAACGTTATTCGTTCTAACCTGTTTGGTAAAATTGCATCAACCTGTTAAAGACATTGTCCCCTGTCCCAAGAATATCCAGGCAAATGCTTTTTTGTAATGAACTATTACTGGTCACACAGGATGGTAAATGATGAGAGAATGATGTTAAGATTGGATAACAATAATATTGACCCTTACATGGGGTTTACTTTCGTTATTTCCAGAATTCAACAAGTATTTGTTTGTGTATTTCTTTTAGAAAGAATATGTCATCAGGAGCATTGTTTCCAAGCTTGGTGTCCGGTTCTCGCGGATCATCCAGCAAATACTTGGTGGAATTTCGAGCTGGAAAAATGACTTTGAAGGGAAGTACTGTGACCCCAGACAAACGCAAGGGTCAAGTCTACATTCAACAAACAGATGACTCCCTTATTCATTTCTGCTGGAAGGATCGGACGACTGGAAATGTAGATGATGTAAGTACACCCTCATTCGAAAACCTTTGCAGATGATATTTCTTTAACATTTGTACACAGTTGGAAGATTTTAAAGGTGTGTCCATAGATTTTATATCAAAGCCCTTGTTTAGTGGTTTTAATTAAAATGACATTTTTATATACTTATATACTACACTTTTGATCATCTGTCAATGTCTGATGAAGGGCTTGGACACGAAACGTTACAACACAAGTGGTGATATACCATTAAACACTAAGGAGCTTATTCTAGTGTGCGGACTTATCATTATTTTTTGTTATTTCTAAACTTTTGAATCTCCCTTCCAGGACCTCATCATTTTCCCTGATGACTGTGAGTTCAAAAAAGTTCCCCAGTGCACCACAGGCCGTGTGTTTGTGCTCAAGTTCAAAGCCGGCTCAAAGCGCCTGTTTTTCTGGATGCAGGTAAGTAAAGCTTGCAGCTTCAACAAATAAAAATAAATGCAGGCAAAATGAGATGCATAGTAAATTTTGTAAATATTAAAGTTCAAATGTTTTTCACCTCTGGCCTTGACCACTCCTCTTGCACTAGGAACCCAAGACGGATAAGGATGAGGAATACTGCAGGAAGGTGAATGAGTACCTAAACAACCCGCCCATGCCTGGAGCATTGGGCAGTGGAGGCAGTGGCAGTCACGAGCTCTCTGCTCTAGGAGGTACGGATGGAGAGCAGTGGTGACTGTGTTTAGGTGTAGTTTTTTTTCCTGTGTGTGTATTTTATTCAACATTTCTCAGTGTGTGTGTTACATGACACAATTGCACAATCCATAGTACTTAATGTCAGATCACAGTCGCCACAAACTGCTTGATCCATTTATGTCCATGAGGCTAAGTGGGGTTTCACACTACAGATATTTCTCTTCCCACCAGGAGAAGGTGGATTGCAAAGCCTTTTGGGTAATATGAGTCATAACCAGCTGATGCAGCTGATTGGACCAACTGGACTAGGTGGTCTTGGTGGGTAACTAATTTCCGTTTTAAATCCGTTTTAGGTCCTGTTTACATGCAACTAGATTATTTATTTATTTTACCGTTACCACATATCCATTGTAATCCAGAAATACAGCACTATCCAAAGTGTTTTAGAAAATAACTGTTATAGGCTAAAGCAAGAGGCCCTTAAAAGATTTTAAGAATGTCTAAACAGGGTCTTAATGGCATGCCATAAAATCCTACAATCCTATCCACTTTCACGTTTTTTTCATTATCTCTCCTCCTATCTTGCCCTAGGAGGCCTTGGAGCTTTAGCTGGTCCAGGCTTGGCAAGTTTACTTGGCAGTGGAGCTGCAGCCACAAGCAGTTCCTCGTCCAGGTATGGCCATTGTTGCTTGTTGCAACCATCAGATTTATTGTTCATGTACTTACTGTTAATGTCACATTTTTCATCTTTTATTGTTACTTTTTTTCCTTCTCTAACTTCACCATCTCTCTTGTCTCTCATGTTTCTCTCCCCAAGCTCTCGGAGTCAATCCACCGCTGTCACGCCCTCTTCTACCTCTGCCACCACCCGTCTGGGTTCCTCTCAGGTGCCAACCACGCCCACAACCCCGTCTGCCACCTCGGTGGCGTCCCCAGCCGCAACACCCACAACACCCTCCGGCCCTGTCCCAGCTCCAGGGGCTGGCAGCCCCACCCAGCCCATCCAGCTGAGCGACCTCCAGAGCATCCTGGCCACCATGAACGTCCCCGCCAGCAGCCAGGGAGGTGAGGATGAATTTGGATGAATGGATGAATGAGGATGAATAGGGAGTTTCACGACTTGAGAGTAGCCCAGAATAATTAAAAAAAAACGTTATCAGTCCCATTTCTTTAGATTTAATTGTCAAATCTGACCATTAAAACTTTTATGATTTTTTTTTACTTGTATATAAAGTTTTATGTTTAGTGTTTGTTTTATACATTTACATTTATTCAGTTAGGAACAGACACTCTCATTTCTGTGTAAGGAGCAAAATGCCTATAGAAGTACCATGTAATAGACCATCAGAATGATTTCTGCGCTCATACATCGAAAGCACTTGTGTCGTTATACAGTGCTTAGTAAAACGACTTGTGTTTGAGTTTATCTGAGTGTTGCGTTGCTCCCTGTACAGTGGATCTGGCAATCGTTTTGACCCCGGAGGTGATGGCACCTATCCTGGCCAACGCTGAGGTCCAGCAGAGGCTCTTGCCCTTCCTGCCCTCAGGAGAGTCCCTGCCACAGAGCACAGATGAACTCCACAACACACTAAGCTCTCCGCAGTTTCAGCAGGTATATGTCATGCGTATTCTGACATTCGCGCTTACACACACATGCGCGCGCACACACACACACACAGACTCATTCCTTGTATGCCCATGTTGTGCCTGTACATTTGTTTCAAAGGCAATTGTTATCACAATTACCATCACTATTATCGCAGACTATCCCCATCTCCAATTCCTGCGCAAGATTTTCATTCTTAATTTATCCTCTTCCTTGATTAAAGTATCATTCTGAAGGTTAATGACAGAGTTCACATTCCACGATTTTATGACAATCTTATTAGTACTCATTACATAATTGATCGGTCTGGTTTAGTTTAGCATAAATCGTTCCTCTTTAATAAGGCCACCTTCATTTCATACTAAGTGCCGTGGGAGTGACGGACATCAAAAGAAGAGAATGCGCGTAGTTCAGAAATGCATAAATTGAAATGAGCAAGAAAGGGTTTTATGGGAAATGAGCCCTTTGAATATGAATAGAGCAACCCTGAAAATTCATTTTTGCCCCGTTTGACAGATGTTGATGTTTATTTGTAGCTGACTGTGCCCTGACTGTGTACTTGTTTAGGCTATGAGTATGTTCAGCAGCGCTCTTGCATCTGGACAGCTTGGCCCCCTAATGAACCAGTTTGGTCTTCCCTCAGAAGCGGTGGACGCCGCAAACAAAGGAGGTTAGTCATTGTCTCCAATAGTGAGTGTTTTCTTTCTATGAAACTCTCTCACTGAAAGAATATATTTAAGATTAAGATTTGTTTTATTTTTCCACCATATAGACGTGGAGGCGTTCGCTAAGGCTATGGAGAGCGAAAGCAAATCAGAGCAAGTCGGGGACACTAACGACAAGAAGGAAGACGATGAAGATATGAGTTTAGATTAGGTCCTTCTTTAGGTCCCTCGTCTTGCTTACTGTACCTGGCTGCTGTCATTTATCTATTCTGACCTCCTCTTATGAGTGCTTCAGAGGATTGTGACTTTGTATCGAAATTACATTCTCGTGTGTGGTCTAAATAAATATAACTTAACTGACACAGGGTCATGGCTTTAAAGACTGATTGTGTGTGATTTTGATCTCTTACTGACTCAGGATCCATTTTTCAATCCTAGTGTGTGATCAAATCTAATCTAATTCTGTAAAGTCTAAATCCTACCATGGATACAATATCTTAAATAGAATGAAGACAATTCACATGATGAACAGTCAGAAAATATAATTCATTTTTGGAAACAATGGAGTGAATTACAAAAAGCATCACTCGTGGCATCACAAAAAAGACAAATGCTGGTTTGTTTGTTTTTTTTTTATCCCCAACATACTGCTCAATATCATTTCAGATTTGAACAGGAAGATTTCTAAAATACATTTAGGAAAGAGCACGCACACAACACGCACGCACACACACAAACACACGCCATGTTCATAAGCAGTACAATATAAATGAGCTTGGTGCCCCATCACAATGAAATGAACCTCATAAAACACTTGGTAAACAGTAGTACCAATAGAACCCAGAATTCTGTTACACTCTGTTCACTATTCTTTTGCGCAGAGGTCCAGCTTCATGTTTACCTCTCGCACTCAGATTTTGTGTCTTCTCAAGGTTGTCAGCCTGTCTGTCTGACACCACTTCACCACTGCCTCAGACAAAATATTTTCACGCAAATTGCTGCACAGTGAAGTGGGGGATGGTAAGGAGGTTTTTTTTTGTTTGTTTCTATTGAGACGACGGTAAAGCACAATGCTCTTAGAACTGGTTGCAACCAAAAGCAAGTCAGTAAAAGTACACACAAGAACATTACAACGGCAAACATTTTATACGTCCTTTGAAATATTGGATTGTCAGGCACTTTTCACTACAGAAAAATGCTCACAGTGTAAATATACCTTATGACCAGCTGTCACTTAGAGGGAGACAATGCGTTGGCAATAAATAGACATATAATACATGATTAGTCAAAAACAGCATTAGACATTTTCATAACATCCAATCCCCACTTCCTAAAAAAAAAAATACACACGCAAAACAGTCTTTTCTTCTCTTCCCGAGATCAGTCACATAAGCCGAGCCAAACTTCGACAATAATATTACAATAAATTACAGTTAAATACAACCTTATGAAAGTACCTGAGAAAGCAATAAGATAATTGTGACATCAGAGCAGTAGATTTGATCATGAGTGGTAAAAACCTATTGCCATCTTCACCACTAGGTGGCAACCAAGCAGTTGCCATGTTTATTATGACTCGGTACCATGGATACAGACAGGAAAAACTAGTAAATGAGAAGAAGAAAAATGGACAGATCTGTGCCAGGTTGTCTGCTGCGGTTAGAATCTCTAGAAAATAACTGGTGCACAGTGGTTGTATGGTCTGCTCAAGAATAATGGTCTTCATTCTGACATCTTGACATGGTACAATACTAACTTCCTCCAATATTTAAAAATACAGGACAAAGGAAAGGACACCCCTACCCACACACGTGTATACGTCAGTGTACTTCTAACTAAGTGGACAATAAATGCCATCATAAAAGCCAACCACCAAACAGAGTTTTTAGTGGGTTGTGCTACAGCTGTCAGGCTTTTCTGTGGAATACTGTGCTACTGCATACAATCCACGGTGTAGCACACAACTGACTCTCACAAACAGTTTAAAATACAAATCACTGTCTGTACTCGTAAACAAGACAACAGTTCACATTCAGGACAGATTAGAAGCTAGGGTAGCACATTTAGTACACTGCTGTAATCTTCTGCCACGTAGAGGCCGCGTCAAAGGAACAGATCAATTTCAACATTCTGATTGTTTCGTCTAAAAATCAATGACCTATGTGTGCTATCCTTGTGCAAAATTTAAGACGTTCATGTCGTTTTCACTGATGTTGAACATTAAATAGAAATGACCCACAGATATAAAGCTACTGGTCTTCAAATCAATAAAAGGACGGTCACAGAGAAATAAAACAATGTACATGACTGGTTTGAAAGTCTGCTGAGTGTAAAGAAAAATAGCTCTATTTTTTAAAAAGTCCTCAGCTTGGATGTATTCAGACAATTTACAGAGCATTTTCGGCAAAAGAAGCCAGGACAACAGGCTAATGGAGAAGTGGAGCAAGAGGCACGATGAATGTGCTCATTAAATGTCATCTCTAACATAGAGTGATTGGCTGCATACGCATTGTAATGCCACACACCCCCCCAGGAGAGGTCGAAAACAAAGAGCAGGAACATTAAAACACAAAACACACACACAGACACACACACACACACACACACACACACACACACACACACACACACACA